>LVTN01000820.1:9980-92117 GCA_001649415.1 Musa itinerans | reverse complement strand
TGCATTTTAGCAAAGAACAAAATATATATATATATATATATATATATATATATATATATATATATATATGTATGTATGTATTCAAGATAACTAAGAATTGCTGACAAATATGTGAAACTTGAGTCAATCGAAAGTTATTTTCTTCATATGTATGGCTTGAAAAAGATTTGGACATGATCTTCTACTCTGATACCATCTTAATTTTCCATTAATGTTATTTCATCTGAAACCTTAACCTTATTTATGAGATAGAAATACTAACAATCTATATCACAACATCACTGGAAAAGACTAATTTTTCCATCTTCTTGTTCTTGGTTTAATATTGGAGAAAATAATTTTTAAACTAAGAAAACGATCCATTGAAAGAAAAGCCGTGAATATCACGTAAGTTTAAGAAATACGAGATATAATGCCATCAAAATTCTTCAATAACATTTCCCTTAATTTTAAGAAACAATTGTCACAGTATCATATACATTGCTCTGAAGTATAAGAAGTTGGATACATTTCCACATCAAAGTGACTATGCGACAACATGATTGGTTGACAAAAGGAATCAAACACAACTCAGATACAAGAAAAATATTGATTGGCAAAAAGGATCAAACTCAGACCCACCATGCATCAAGTTATGAACACTTGCTTAATTGTGAAGGGATAAGGCTTATTCTTCTTTTCATGCATCTTCTTTTGTTGTTTCGGAATTTGTTTACACAGTTGCACATGTTTCTTATGTCATAGTTGTGTTAGATCATATGATATGAATAAAATGTAACATATCAAGTCCTTTCATGGTTTTTTTTGGTCTAACTTAGTTCAAAAATTGAACCTTTAGTTAACATGACTTGTTTGTAACTTTGGTTTGTTTGTGAGACATTTCATTTAGTTCGAAATCAACAGTTGACCTACTTGTTCTTTGGTCGTTGTGATGATTCCATGGCATCACATTAGCATATGCAATCTCTTTCTCTCTCTCTCATAGACAAAAGAAGTGCTACTATAATAAGCTGAGTCCCACACACACCTTAATGTCAGAGAAAAGAGGCTGGGAGAATGTGAAACACAGTATGGGCATGCTTTGCTTTGATGCACCCCTCCTTTCTTTCTTTACTGCATCCAAAAAGGTCCACTAACCTACATCTACTCCCAGAAAGCATGGATTCTTTTCTGCAGATTAGATTAGATGTTGCTTGTGCTATGGGACTCAATCTTTTTCCCTCCACCAATATATATATATGTATTAATGTGATGCACATTGGTTCTCCAAATAGATTTTTAGGCTCTCACTGCTACTGTATGTCCTCTGGTTCCAATTTGTTTACTCAAAAGAGTTCCTAGGTATTTGAATTTGAGATCACCACCAATCTATTCTTTTACTTGATGATCTTGTTGTTTATCGCAATGCACAAATCATATGGGAAGTATGACACATACAACCAAATGGGCAAATGATATGGGAAGTTTGACATGTGTTGCTCTTATGCCATGTCACCATTAGCTTGACATTCTGAATTGGATGTTTAGTCAGCATAATTTGTCTATAACAAGCCATTGTCCACAATGTCCGATATTTCAAATGACTCCTCGCATTCGAGTTAAGTTTGATAACTCTGCGAAACCACTCCCATAAAGTAACTCGACGCTAAATGCCAATCAATAGTTACACGAATCATATATAAAAAGAAAAGTGTCCAATCATGTTAGCTAATGGGGATTTTTTTCTATTTCAAAATAGTATTTTTCTTCATGCTTCTAATTTAAGCATTAAAAGGACATTGATCGAATTTATCCCCGATTTAGTTCTTCTATATGTTATTCAACTGAATCCACTCGTCTTTCAGCATCCACCTTGCAACCAAATTGGCTTCTCTACACTAATAACAGTGGAGGACCATCAAAGCTAGGAGTCAAACAGTTCTGGTTGCAGATGGATGTAACAGTTGATCTTCCAGTGTTACAGATGTCATGAGAAGCTTATTTTAGATAGCTCATTAATGGCTTCGATCACCCCTATGTCAATGCTTTCGCTTTCATCAAGCTGACATATGGTTCCGAAATCGCATCTCCAAAAGTAGAGGCCGCTATGATTAACAATTTTGAGGACCATTTCTTCTTCGTTGTGTCCAAATCAACTTCACTTTCTCAAGTCTTTGCTAGTCAACCAACCCCAACTCCAACTTAATCACCTCAAAAACTAGTCTCTGATGCGGTCCTCACCGCTTCCCTTCTTCATCTTCCTTTTGTTTGGCAACATTGATGAAGATTCATGGATCGACATCTATGGAAAGAGTAGTCAGTGAGACTTTTCTCTTATTCCTACTCTTGTGTCGATTTAGATTGGAATATTGATAAAACAAATATTTTTCACCAATCGATACCGAACATATGGATTTTATTCAGAATATTGATATGATAATTTTTTTTCCACCAATCGAAACCAAACATGTGGACTGTAGTTGGTCGGATTCCATATCTATAATAGGCTTATGACGTGAGCATCAAGTTCTAATGGAAATATTTTTTAAATCAAATATGATATTTTAACACGATAAATAGAGTTTTCTATTTCTATAATGCAAATAGATTATCTCTTCCATATTTAGTATTTTTCTCTTCTTGATCTTCAACATGGAAAGAGTCTCGTCAAACATATGCCATTAGCACAAGTTTTATATGAACTTTGCTCATAAGATCTGTTGCATAGGAACAAAAAAATTAGTCAAACTTTCTCTCCAAGTTCATAGATCCAAGAACTTTTTTTCAAAAGAAGAATCTCAAACTCACCACGATTAGAAAATCGATATTGATAAATACTGTTAGTAGAACTTGATTATCTGAGATATTGAGGATTCAGAGCTAATTTAAGTACGAGTCTATCACAAGTTTAATGTTGAGAGATGAGAGGGTTTGATAGGTGTCGGTACAATAAAAAATTATCTGATATTCAAATTAGTATCTTGAAAAAAAAGTAATTCAGTATTTGGAGGATATAAATAGCGTATGTGAGTTAGTGTTTGGATTTTTTTTTTTTTTTTGGAAAGCTTTTAGCTTTGATAAATGTCAAGATTAAGTGAACGTTTAGTCGATTGAAATGTTTATGAGGAATTGTTAGACATTATTTAAACATAATAGTCATCTGAATTATGGGACATTGTTATTGATATCGCTGTACCAAAAACATAGATCACACATCCTATATATTATGATGATAAAGCATCCAAATAGAACCTAATATATCATCGAGTTATCCACGAATCAAACCATCTTATCAAATCCTATATAAATGGAGGTGCATTATGCATGCATAAAACTACGAGAGGAGACGATAGGTGTTGGGTTTGTGATCCCAAAGCTGTTCTGAGAAGAGGACAAGGAGATGGAGGGGAATATATGCTTCGAGTAATTTGAGGGAGAGGGGGGATGTGATGGATTCCATTTCCAACACAGCGGACTCTGCCTCTCTTCACTTTTCCCACATCCATCCATCCATCCATCCATCGTCTCTCTCTCTCTCTCTCTCTCTCTAAATGCATAGACATCGGTAGGCCGCGGTGTCGTGCACCGTCGCGTTCATCGCCGGCTCAAACTGTGGCAGCGCGTCAGGTTGCCGTGTGTACGTACCATCTCCTTTGGGGCAGAAGGATCCCTGTCACCACCTCGTCATGTAGGTGACATGGGACTGTCATGTCCATGCAAGGACATGGCGTCCGGGTCATATATGCTAAGATTATAATTAGACAATTTATTCAGAAAAAATCTTCCCTAATTTATTTTTATCAGATTACACCAATCTGTTGAGGATTTTTTATATAGGAACGTCTTTATTTATATATATATATATATATATATATATATCCTTGATCTAATTCAAGATGAGTAGGAAGAAGAGAGAAAGAAGAAGATAAAAAGAGGAGAAGAGGAGAGAGGAGGTGTTGGCCTGAATCTAAACCGGTTTACTAAATTTTGAAAAGAAAAAAGATTGAAATAGTAGATTAAAACTGAGATTTATAAAAGAACAGCCAAGATGATCTTTTTAATAGTTCCAATAAAACAAATTAATATAGATTTTCTTAGATAAATTGCACATTCTAACTTAGACGAAATCAAGCCAATGATGAACACTAGAGTCGAGTGTGATTTAGAACAGGCTCCAGTTCCATCTCTCAGACACGAGAAGCAACGATGAACCTTTTCCGAAGAAGATAACAGAAGCAGTGGAATTGGCTTGTTCATGGAGTAACTGAGGAGTCCATGTAAATGATGCCACCGTGACATGGATCTTTTGGCCAATACACAACTGTTTTAGCGCATTAAAAGACCTCATGCAACCTACCGACAATAAGAAATATCACTCTATAAAGGGCAACAATCTAACAAAGGATATCATCATATGGTCTCCATAAATTAAAGCACAACCTTTTGTTGGGCATTTTGTTCGTAAACAACTATAGTCTGCGTTGTCATTATATTCTCAAAATTTACAATTTACACCCAAAAAAGAGAAAAACTCGTTTAGCCGCTAAGTTTTATGTATACACCCTTCACATGATTTCAGCAACTGCGGTAAGATTTGGATTGTATAGCAGCAGTGCTTGCGAGTAACATGTAACAATGAAATATGAACAGATAAATCAACACAGACTGGGGCTTTCCAACCACACAACTTGGGGCAATGAAGATGACTGACCAGTTGTATATTAGCGCACTAATTGATTCCTCTTTGGCGAACTGGATGATCAGGTTTGAGTCTTGAAGACAACCTCCTCGTGTACTGGGTTTGTCCAATTATCAATTCATTGCCCAAGCAGCTTCTGTTTCTTTGCAGATTCAGCTTCCAGCTCCATCCCAACTTCTAATTCTCTCTCAATCCAAGCATCTTCAGTGGAATCAACATTCGCAGCCAGCTTATTCAACTCTATTTCCTTCTTCCTCTTCTTAATAGTTGCCTTGATTCTATCCATATCAATTTTACCAAACCCAACTCGAGTATGATCTGGTTTCGACAATGCTTGGTCCACATTCCTCCCCAGAGTCTCATTATGCTCAGCAACAGCAATTGGGTTTTCAGAAACCCTCGTCTGGCGCTGTTCTGTTCTATACTCCGTTGAACTCTTTTCTTTCTCTGCAATCGAGATGTTTGTCAGGTCATGATTGGTAGAATCCACGGGTTTATGAGTGGTTATATCTACATCAGGTTCCTGAATTGAGCTGCTTCTGGAGGATTCTGGCCTATTCAAAACCGAATCTGGGCTGCTATATACATCTTTGTTGGTTGCAATAGAAGGTTGAATAACAGAGGTCCTTCTATTGAATCCCAAAAGCTGCTTCATTTGTTGAATCACCACTGCAATTAATAGATAAGTCATAATAAACAATAGCCATGGGGACTAATCACAATTGGTTAGCATCCCAGAAGATGTCCGACCTTCTAATTGCTGAGGGTTGATGTCAAATTCATGCCACCATACATAACCCCCCTTCTCTGAAGGAAGCCTTACATTATGAAGCTTAGCAGCAAGAAAGAGGGAACCAGCTGCAATGTAATGGGGTTTATACTGCAGGCACAATGTCGTCCAAAGCCTATGAGTAGCATTATGACAGACATTAAGCATCACAATATTTAAGAGTGAAAGGAGGTGCAGTGGTGAAGCACAAATTACATACCAGTCATTCACATAGTTCCATGCTACTTGTCTTACTTCCTTCTGAGTAATCCCAAGTTTCTTTAGAGCATTTAGAAGTGGTCTATAAGGATGTTGAATATTGAAATCAAACCGAAGTGTTGATAGAAGCAATCTCTCGCCAATCAATATCAAAGCCTTTTGCTTCTCAAAAAAATCCTGGTGGTTCAACAAGGATAGAGAAACGTAAGTACTGAGGTAACAGGGATTCTCACTCTTGCTAGTACAATAAAAGTTTGCAATACTTTCTGGCGAACTCTCCGTGCAGCAGCAGAATCTCTTTTGTGCATTGTCTCATATGCCACAACAACAATCCTGTCCAAACCACAAGGTGTCTCGTCTGCTTTGGAAGCAAGAAACATGCAGACTGTTGCAACTATCTGCAAGCCCATCACAAAATTATGAAGAAAGTAACATGCAACCTAAAATATATTATATATCTAAATACAATTAATAATGGCGAGAAAAACTCCTGAAAAGGAAACTGATCTAGGATATACAATTATAGGCAGAAATAAATGAGAGATGTAGAACATATAGTACAATATTTGCATGTCAGGGAGTAGCACATGCTGAAATTTGACCAGGTTATTGTAAGTAGTCAAATCCAGTGAGGATAAACAACTGTAGTGCAAGGTGTAATAATACATCTAGTTACTTACATGGCAAATTACTCTAAAGATGAAATCATCGAGCTTGTCATATTCTCTGTACAATTTCAAGAAATCTGGTGTAAAGATAAGGTACTTCAATTTCCAACAGCCAACATATCCTGAACTTTGTGCAATATAGCATGATTAGAGTTGCAAACAAGTGTTTTTTCTTTTCTTTTTTCCCTTCTTTTACATACCCTAGCACTCTACAAAACCTTTTAAATGCAACTACAGAACCCAGGACTATCCCAATACTTGGTACATAGTCTGCATAAAGGACAAAATTTCATAGGAACAAACAAAAAGATAAAGCCTCGGAAGATCTCAATAATTTTAGTGAATATTAGTATGTAAAGATTAATGTTTTATTTTCTGTCTGACTATAATGACAAATGGCTATCACATTTTCTAAGATCAATAAAAGAATTCTATCATGTGAAGTAACAATTAACATATACATATATGTATATATTAAAATTTTAAATCAGTCAAAAGTTGCAGAACAAAGGATCCCTACAGGAATTTTAGTCACATTCAAAGATTCAAGCGTCCCATGCTGCCAATGTACCACTCGATTATTGACATGATATACACCTGGTAAAAACATTATTTCAAATCTTGATGTGCCCATGCCAAGTAAGTGCCTTGGTAGGTACATGACACAGTTACAGCGTGTCTCACATCGTTTCTTTTGTGTCACGTCTAAGACTAACACATCATTCAGGCAGCATGACATCTCATGAATGTCATAGGCTTGAACTGTAGTATGTGAAATCCAGTACAACATACAAGCACACAACAACGACAACAACAAAATTGTAAATCCCAATTATTTGGGATCGGCTACATGAATCTTTTGCTGTCATTGAGAAATGTAAAAAGATATATACTTAGTTAAGTTTAGAGAACTTAAATATTTATTTATAGTTTCAATTAAAGTTTTTTTAGGTCTTTCTTTATCTCTCCTCATACCACTTGCATTAATCATTTCATCTCTTTTAACTATCACATCCGGAGGTCTCCTATGCACATACCTACACCATCTTAAATGATTTTCTCTCATCTCCTCTATCGAAGCGATACCTAGTTCTTCACATATAACAATATTTCTTTTTCTATCTTTTCTCAATAACTCCACACATCCATTTCAACATTTTCATCTCAGCAATACAAACTTTTTTGTATATGTTGTTTCTTAACTGCCCACAACTCAAATCAATAAAGCATTATTAGTCTCACAACTATTATATAAAATTTTTCTTTTAATCTAAAAGATAAACGATGATCACATAAAACTCCTGACACCTCTTGCCATTTTAACCATCTAATTTTTGCTCTGTGAATTATATCTTCATCGATCTCTTCATCTCGTTGAATAATTGATCCAAGATACCTAAAGCTTTTACTTAATAGAACTTTTTGTTTATCAAACTTAACTATATGCTTCCGTCTATTCCTATGATAACTAAAATTGCATCTTATATGTTCAGTTTTCGTCCTACTTAATCGAAAACCTTTAGTTTCCAATGACTGCCTCCATTAGCTTAATTTTATAATTAATTTCACTTAGGCTCTCATCAATTAATATAATATCATTAGCAAATAACGTACATCGGGAAGGTTTATCATGTAAATGAGTAGTAAGTTCATTGATGGACTCAATGCAAATCCTTAATGTAATCTTATGTTTATAGGAATCTCACTGGACACACTTCTTATAGTTATAACACTAATAGCTACATTATCATACATATCTTTAATAACATCAATATAATCAGTGGATACATCTTTCTTTTCTACAACCCACCACAATAAATCTCTAGAAACCCTATCATAGGCCTTCTCTAAGTAAATAAAAATCATATGCAAATCTTTCTTTTTCTCCCTATTCTTTTTCATTAATTATCTTAATAAATAAATAGCTTCTATGGTTGATCTTCTAAGCATAAAACCAAATTGATTTTCAGAGATATTTGTTTCAAGCCTTATCCTACTTTTGATAACTCTTTCCCAAATTTTCATAGTATGGCTCATGATTTTAATTCCTCTATAATTTGAATAATTTTCTATATCATCCTTATTCTTGTAAATTTGTACTAAAAAACTTTTCTCCATTCATCGAACATCTTTTTTAATCTTATAATTTAGTTAAATAAGCTAGTTTACCAAGCTACTCTCTTGTCCCCTAAACTTTTTCGGACCTCAACAAGGATAGCATCAAGTCCCACACTCTTAGTTATTTTTATTTTCTTCAATGTGTCTTTTGCTTCATAAGCTCAAATTTTACGAACAAATCTATGATTATTAATCTAGCAATAATATTTATCGTTAAATTTAAGTCCTGTGAGAATATGCATTAAATAAGTTATAAAAATATTTTTTTTAACTTTTCTTAATTTCGTTATTATTAATAAGTATTCTTTGATCTTCATCTTTAATGCATCTAATATTATCTAAATCCTTACACTTTCTTTCCCTGGCTTTAGCAATTTGATATATATCTTTTTCACTACCTTTAGCACCTAATTTATTATAAAAATTATAATAAGCTTTATATTTTGTCATACTAACTTCTTTTTTAGCATCTTTTCTAGATTCTTTATATCTTTTAAATTTTTTCCTATTTTTATAATTTTAACAATCTTAAAACATGATCTTTTTGTAAAAATTACTTTTTGAACTTTCTTGCACCACCACCAACTCTCTCTTAAGGTAACACTTCTATCTTTAGTTTTACTAGGAATCTCCTTTATTAAAAACCTAATCTTATTAGGTATCATAGTCCAAATAAAATTAATATTATCCTCATCTAAGTTCCAAGTCGCCTTCCTTTCCATCCTATTCTTAAAATTCTTTACATTATCATCTTTAAAATTCCACGATCTAGTTATAGTAAAATTTTCTACTCTTTTTCTTCTTTCATTTTTTACAATAAATATCTAATGCCATCAATCTACATTGATTTGTCAAATTTTCGTTAAATATACTTTTACAATTTCTACTAATAACTTGTCTATCTTTCTAGTGAGAAAGTCTATTTGACTACAGTTGTGATAACTATTATAAGTGACCAAATGTTCATCTCTCTTTTCAAAGTGAGTATTTACAATTATAAGATCATACGAAGTTACAAAATCCAAAATCATACCATCATCTAAATTTCTCTTCCCATAACCAAAGCCCTTATACACCCATTTATCTTCACCATATGTTTTCCCTACATAACCATTCAAATCTCCTCCAATTATAAGTTTTTCGAGTATAGGTATTCCTTGAATGATATCATCTAAACTTTCCCAAAATTTTCTTTTCGTTTGATCATGTAATCCGAATTAAGGGGCATAAACACTAATGACATTTAAAACATCTTGTCTCTTCATAAATTTTAGAACTATAATTCTATCTTCAAATTTTTTTACATCTATAACATTGTTTTTAAAATCCTTATCAAGAATAATTCCTACACCATTTCTATATTTAACTTTCATAGTATACAAAATTTTAAATCTAATACAATCAATCTCTCTAGATTTTTCTCTTACCGACTTAGTCTCTTGTAAGCAAATAATATTTATTCTTCTTTTGATCATAGTGTTTACTAATTCTAATCCCTTCCCTGAAAGTGTTTTTATATTTCAAGTTGCTAACCTAGCCCTTTGTTCTTAGACTAACTTCTTTACACCTATTGATCCAAAGTAATGAGGGAACTCTTGCCTACTTAGCACAACATCCGGGCGCCAATGTGATGGGCTGCTTCCGAGCGACCTCCTAGCCCACCGTTTGCACATACAAGCACACAAGTGCTAGAAATTAAGGTATAACAATTGAAACTAATTATTTCTAACAAGAAAAGACCATAAAAATTATTGGTTCATATTTGAGCTTTTGCCAATTTTACTAAAACCATCTGAAAATGTCCCAAGTACTTAAAGTGATAAACTTTACTCCATATTGAAATTAAAAGGATCAATGAACCAATTCTAGTCCCACCAAAATAAATAGATAAAGTGTTTATTACATTAACTAAAACTGGCCAACTAAATAAAGAAACAGAACTTTTGTTCGATCTGAAAAAGACTCATGAAGTACTAAATCCTGAAACATAGATTTTTAATCAGACATAAAACATATAAAATTCTGGGTCAACCAAGCACCTACCCCCAATCCCTATCCTATTTCTACAGGTACATTTTGATTTAGTGCAATGACATCAAACAGATTTAATTGCATCAATACCACCTTCGTGATCATTTCTTTATAATTAAGCTCCATCAATCACACCATCAGTATCTATTCAGCTGAATAATTGATCTTTTACTTCAACATAAAGATATATAAGGACATGACTGATTAAATTCTCTTACTAAAGACAGGAATTGCTTTACAAAAGAACTCTCCTTTATAAAAAGGATGCATACATGGGTCTCAAATTACTCAACATAAGCATAAGTAAAACAACAAGAGCAACCAGCCACAACAACCCAACTAGCTTTGCAAAAAGAAAATATTAGACCATGGAAAATGGACTTCTGTCAAACAATCTCTCATTTATCTTCGATAGGAATAGCTGAGAGAGAAAAGACAAGAGGGCAGCTGGGAATAAGATATAACAGGAATAGAAATGAAGATAAGAATTCAAACCTGCCATTCATTCTTCGCATGGGATTGATGGAGATAAAAGCGATGGCAAAACATAAATGCAGTGGCAATTGTAACCTGTGGTCTGCAATACATCAAATTCATGGACATCTTCATTTATGTGAAAGCAACATATGTGCAATATGACATAAAAATGTATTGCCTGAGTTAAACAAGATCATCTCTGCAAAACAGTCAATTAAGCTCTATAAGAAAGTATCCAAGTGAACATGCTTAAAGAGTGAAAAGGACTAATGTAGACAAAAACTGATCCAAACATATAGCCATATGTAACATATGGAAAACTAACAAAGTAGTAAGAGAAAGTGCATACAATCCAAGCCTGATGCCAAGATCCCGAAGGAATGAACAGTATGACATCCGAAGTTGTGACTCCTTTCTCAGATCAATACCATTTTTCCTTGAAGGAGAGTTCCTCTCAATCTCTTCTTTGCTAATATACCAACTTGACCAGTATCGGTGATGCAATTCATCTTCCACACTGCAGTTTCCATCTACGAAGGCCTCTAAAGGCTCTCCCATCTTTTTTTTATTTTTCCTTACAATTTGAAATATAATAGTCAACTAGCACCCTTAAATTTCTTATTCCTCAGTGCAGCCTGCAAAGTGATATATATATATGCTAAATAAGTTCATCAGAGACATGACAATGAATCATAAATCAAAGTAGCATCAAATTGGGAAGGAAGAAAAAGATAAATTAATTGCATAGCAAATCACTTCATCTCACAGCGCACAAGTTGGAGTTAAAACAAGATGTTATTTTGGAGTTGAAATAACATGTTAGTTTAGAAAGCTTAAGAACTAGCTGGAGCATTAGTATGAGATATTACTTCTACCTTCAGTTAATGGAATTCTCTTCATGATATTATTGCCCACCAAAGATGAACAATATGGACATCGACATCAACTCAGTGATGCAATGCATGGATCTTGATGGATATGTATGAGCAGATCATATTTATATACTCTCAATATTATCATATAGAAGTGAGTTTGAAACAAGTCCAAACTTTGTTCTCTACGAAACAATAGTCACATAAGACTATAACTATGACTTAAAAAAGGAACCAATATATCTATGGATAGCAAGCTCCTAATATAGAAGAAACCGAGGATTCAAAAATCTTCCCCATACCAATTTCGACAATAGGTCAGAACAATAAGGTAAGGGTGTACTAGACCATCGACTTGTACCAATCTGTATCATCAAAAAATAATAAACAACAAATACTGACCAGTACCAGATCATGTAACTGGTCCTTGGTCAGACCGATAAATATTGGTTGGTACCTAACAGTTCATCCGATATCTAAAACCTTGGAAGAAAGCCCAGAAATTTTAAGAATATGATAAACTCCATATTAGGCACGGCAATGAAATTGTACAAAGCATTTGTATATGCAATTGTACCCACATTTTGCATATTGCTCCACTTAATCTTTTTTTCTTTCACAAACTAAAGTTAATGTATGTGCAATAAAAACAATATATCTGCACATCTGTAATACGAAGACGGTAAACTAAATTTTATATAGTTTATTCCAATAAGCATCATCATTGACATATAGCAAGATAAATAGCCAGCAAAAAAAGGTGAAATTTTTCGACAAATGTATAGATAACAATGTAAAGAACTTCTAGTTGACTCCCACCTTCCATTACCACAAGAGCATAGAATCAACAAGACATGACAAGGCAAGCCAACGACAACACGAGAAACAAGAAATCGAATTCATTAAGAGACAAGCGTACAACTTCTACAACCAGCACGAATATGGAATCGGGAGCTTACAAATTCATTTAATACACACCCAAAAGCCCAATCTCGCGGAAAGATCTACAATCACCAAATAGTCAAAACCACCCAAGAAAGTTCGGCGGAATCTATAAAGCTCAGGTTTCCTTAAGCCGAAGCAAAGAAGAAACAGATTCACAAGAAATCCAAGAAAAATACAAATTCTGATTACCTCAAAAGATAATGAATAATAGGGCAAAAAGATGAAAACACAATTATCGAGGAAATACCGAATTCGAAGGGAGAAGCAATTACCTTTAGAGATATTGCCCACCAGTGGCCTTCGAATCCCTCAAAGAACCAACGGCGAGTGCAGCGTCTGTGAGGAGGAGAAAAACCGAGAGAGGAGAACCCTAACCAGTTTCTATTGCAAGTGGCAAATAATTTTTATTGCTGGGCGCTGGCTAATTACATCTAACCCTTTTTTTTCTGAATTATATATATATATATATATATATATATATGGGGTATTATTATGGAAGATGACAAAGACTGGAATGTTGTTATTTTAATTAAGTAAATGAATTTAATATATTACTTATTTCTTTTCTTTTCCTTTCCATGGTGACTAAATTGCTTGTCTCAGGTGACAAGATGATAATGTACACATTTAAAGCTGGAATAATACTTTTTTTAAAAAAAATTATTCCGACCTTTTCAACTCCCATAGCGTCTCTTTATATTAAATGCACTGCCGACAAAGAAGATGTTTCATTCGGGATCGGACGCCACGTTAGGGATTGACTTGCTAAGACCAAATGAAGTAAGTGGATATTATAATCGGTTCCGTTGTCGGTTTCATCTTCTGTCTGAGTGCGACGTCTTCTCTTCACTCACGTGACATGCCAATAAGATCAGTAGCCCGGCAATTGGTCATGCCCATGGGCCGATTCATTCGGCGCCCATTAAAAACTCCAATCGTATTAGATGTGTTCATAATGGGCCGGCCCAATCAGTAAGTTCATATCACTACCAACTCTATTGTACCATTAAAGACACTTTAATTGATCTGATGATAATACGTCAATCCCGTTTAATAAAAATTGAGAGATTCAAGTTTAATTTATTAATTTATTAATTTTTAAAGAATGCTTGTTAAAATAAAACAAAGAAAAATTAAAAATTGATCCTTCGAAACCCATTTCATCGAGTGAATAAGTGTCAAGCAGCAAAAGGACTTGAAATGTTTTACACACTGGATAGTTTAGTTACTATGCAGAAAACTTTGCTAGGGTAGCCTCAAAATACAGTCACTGATCAAGTCACGTGTCATGTCAAATAACAAGATCTGAACGATAAATTTTTGAAAAGAGATTATGTTAGCCATCTAAACCCATAGATATCGATATTATTATTATTGATTATGATTATTCGATATGTCGGTTCATAGCCAATTCGAGTTTAGCATTGAGCTTATCATAAAGTGAGTTTCGCATTGAGCTTATCATAAAGTTGATATGGAGAGATAAAAGAGTTCAAATGATGAATCTTATAAAAACTATTTTGTCGGAGGCATGCTCCACAAAAACCCATTCAATATTCAAGTTAATAAAGTTGAGGATTTGAAAAGTCAAAATGTATTATGTATTTAAATTACTCGAAAGATAAACATTTATATGGAGCTCGAATAGATAGAATTCAAAATTAATCTACCAAATAATTATGTAAAATTATCGATCATTATTTAATTATCGAGAGAATAAAACTCGTGTTAATAAGACAAGAAAGGGCTTCGGTTAATTTGTACCGATGATCATGGATCCAATAATACATCGGGTTGGTGCCAATGGAAACAGGGTGTTAGTTCCACGTATCGAACTAATGAAACTTGATATGTCGATCGTCTATGTGTTAAGCTCCTTATCAGGCATAATTAGTTTAGTTGTCATTCAAAATTTTGTGAGTATTAATGTATACACGATGTCAGTCGGATTTGTCGAAATAATGGAACGATTGATGTCTTACATATAATCGTCCATTTGTCAGTCCCTTGTCAAGGGTAAATAGTTTAGTCACTGTTCAGAATCCTATGCTAGGGTTAGGGTGGTTGGAGAGAACACTCACTTCTCATCAGTGTATGCCCAAAATGGCAACAGGAGCTCTCAAAATGCATTTGTCTCTATGACTCTGCATCATTGATCCCTATCTCTGCTTTTCGGTAAAACAATTACGCATGCCACAATGGAGTTCTTCTTGACGGTGGGATGATTATGACCAGGGTTTGCTTCCAGAAGATGCATCGATGTATATGGCCTCCACCTAAAGAGGCCTCATTAATTCCTGTGCCAGCATATGAGATTCCCCTGCTCCGTATCCCTGATTAATGTATGTACGTGCTTGCAATCACATCCTTCGTATCTCCAACAAATGGATAGTCTTCATGTCGGCAAAGGATTTAAATATAGTTTGCCACCATCAGCAGTGTGCAAGGGGCACATTAGACGGTGAAAGGAGAAGTATCTCTGCCTTTATGTCATTTGAGATCTGCATGCAATGTGACTGGGGAAGGAAAACTACAGATAATGACATGGAAACAAAGAGTTCAGCATCTGTTTATAATAAATCTCATCCTCAAAGTCCACGTTCATGGCAGCCTTATGCTTTGACAAGATAAAAGAAGTCGATGGAACAAAGCTGTTCACGTGTTTAGATATTAAACAATACATATATTTCAAGAATCAGTGTTCAAGTTTGCCACGCTAACTAATCATGTGAAGTTTAAATTCTACTAGGCATTCTGTCAAAAGAGATGTAACACCAAATGCAGTTTTTCTTTTTTTTATTGTATTTTTTCTATCTACTTTTTTTTTTTTTTTTTTGACTATCATGTTATTAGCCCGCATGGTTTCGAAATCATATATAAAATTTAAAATTAGAATCAGATCAATTTCGGATGATTTCAATTTTAGAATCGGTAGTTCCGTTTCCAAACACCTATTCCAATTGATAATAAGAAAAAGAATAAATTTTATTGAGATTTAAACCAGGTTATTAGATTTTAAGTTTGAAGTATTAACCACTATAATATAATATAGAATCCAATTATATATATATATATATATATTCATTTAAAATAATTGATTTCGATTTTGAAAATCAAAGTCGAACCATATGATTTCAATTTTGATTTAGTTTAGAATCGTTAAATCATGAACCCAATTCAATTATGATTGCAGACCAATTTGATTCTAAATGGAACTTAATCAAGATTTGAGTGACAAGTATAAGAAAAAGAATAGTCTATTCCAGCAAGTTATGCTCATGTTGATCTTACTACTATTTCCTTTATATTCTTGATAATAAAAAATATTATTTCGATTGGGAATCTAGGTTCATGTTGAAATATTCCTAAAGTTACTAGTTAGAAATTCCAAGTTATCTGATCACAAGTTGTATTCCCTGATACCAACTGGAGAGGCTATTGTCGTCGATGATTGGCAGTGACAGGATGGAAGCAGGTAACATCAAGCAAATTGAGGTGGATAGGCTTATTGCTGATGACAAAAGTGTGAGTAGAGATTAGTGGGCATAACACTACTGTGACAGTGGGAGTGGGATAAAATCCAAAAAGCACATATAGGAGGGAGGCCAAGGGAGGATTTTGGTTGTATGGGTTGTGATGATGGATGGGAGAGTGGTAAAGATGTTTAATAAGGTAAGAGAGTTTGGTCAATTATGGACGAAGTGTTGATCTCAAGGGGTTGAGAGGAATTTGAGATAATATTATTGACTGAAAGGAGGAGAAGGAAGACGCTATTTATTAGTTAGCTACTTAATATTTCTAAAAGTAATATAAGATATGATTTTAGAATTTTAAATAGAAGGGTTCAAATCAAATCAAAAAATCAAACTAAATAAGAATCGAACCTAAATTAAACGGGTTCAAAATCGATTTCCTCAGAACTGATTCACTAATATTTTGATTTTAAAGATTATAAATGATTCTGATTTATGGTATCTTATTTGATTTGGTTTATTGATCTGAATATTTTAATTTGAAAAATATCAATTCAATTGAGTTAACTGCTCTAAGTCATTGATCAATTCAAATTGATTAATTAAACTAACTCAAATATTCAATTTTATGATCTTAATTTCACAAATATTATCGTGTCATATAATTAAAAAAAGATTTTAATTTGGATCAATTGAATTAAATTAATTAATTTAAAAATATATATGAAAATTATTTTAAATTATAAATCGATTAATTGAATCGGACTAATCGATTAGATAGACCCAAATTGGTTTTGGTTCAAATTATCTTACTTTAATCAAACCAAAAGAGAAAAAAAAAAAAATTTCGGTTAAGTTTTTAAATAAAAACGATAGACCCAAATTGGTTTTGGTTCAAATTATCT
Organism: Musa itinerans; assembly: GCA_001649415.1. Lineage (NCBI taxonomy): Eukaryota > Viridiplantae > Streptophyta > Magnoliopsida > Zingiberales > Musaceae > Musa > Musa itinerans. The sequence goes on along the minus strand of LVTN01000820.1, from coordinate 74,962 downwards.
TACTTTAATCAAACCAAAAGAGAAAAAAAAAAAAAGATTCAGTTCAGCTTTTAAATCAAACACCCTAATTTTAAATGCTTAGTTCATACTAATGTTTATATATAAAAAAATATATTTAGATGAAATTTCAAACATTTAACCTAAGGCAAATAGAAATATCACTATCAAACAAGTCATTCATATATATTTAAAGTCATGTAATTTAAATTAGTCTTATTATTGGTGTATATGACCTTTGTCTTCTTTGTATTTGGTTTAATGCACTCCAAATATCTTTCATATTTATACTCATGTCCCAATGGTATCTCAATCAATCAATAATGATGAATTGAGCTATGGTTAAAATGTGGCATTAGGACTAAAATAAACCAAACTAATAATAATGTTATCTTTAGGCTATCGCAATGCTATAGAATCTGAACAGTCTTTAGCCTTCTCTTTAACTTTTAATGGGTATTTGTGCAGATTATTTAGCGTTGTAAGCAATTTTCTCCTCTTCTTCTTGCCAATTGACCAATAGAGCAAAAAAGACACGGACAATGCATGGTCTAGAGTGTTCTCATGTAAAAAATATCAACTAGACAAGGTTATATACCTAAACGATAGGGGTTAAAAAGATATAAAATAAACTATACAAGATAAAGGGCCTTGTGACAGGATATATCTATCTATGAGGGGTTTAAAGGTAAAAAAACCAGAGACGATTCTTAAAGCAAGCAGTCTATTAGACAAACACAGCATAGTAACCATCAAAATAAGACCTCCTTGGTTGAAGGCATTCTTGTTTGCCGGTCAAAAAAAGGAAGAGAGAGTGTTTTAGGGGACGAGCATGGCCGGTCGTCGAGGAAGATGCCCAACTATAAATATTGTAACAATGTAGCTCCTCCTAATTTAACTAATTAATCAAATCTTGGAGGCATGTGAATGATCCCAACACAACCCGACACAAGCAGATACGGCAGGATTTTTACGCCATTAGTAAAGTTCATGATTCCCATGAAACATTCGAGGGATTTGCTAACTCATTATGCTACTGTTATTAGCCGGAACTTTTGTTGTCATCCATACTTTTGTTTTGTTTTTCTTAATGTCATTTTGATGACAATGTTTCCTGCAAGCATCAACGTGGCTCCATGTTTATTGTCTACGTAAATAGAGGAAATCAATACATAAATTTAAGTTGGAAGTTCAAATTTTTATCAACTAGATTAATTGATGATAAAAACTTAGGATTAGGTCAGATGCCTAACAAATTTTTAAGTATCAACAATTTATTGCTCCTTTTATTGATTGCAGTCGGTACAACAGTTTTCAAAGTTTAGGTGATTTGAACGTCGTCTTCTCTTGTTTCGAGTATCAGACAGAATCCCACAATATCCAAAGTAAGACTTGGAAAGACGCAATAGATTACACAGCATTCAACTGTACCCACTTCCTCCCTTCTCCGTATCATCATCGAGGCCCCTTCGGCAATACTGTTGAAACCGATCTGCAATCTCGTGTGGCACTGACATGCTCATGGTGAAAGCATGCAGATCTCCGGTCACTGGCAGGAACACGCAGTAGATCTCACTCGCCAGCGGACCCATGTGAAGCGGCCTTCCTCCTCCAAAGTCCAACTCCTCCAACCCCAGCTTCGTCCATGAAGAGATTACCAAGCTCGATGACAGGTCGGGTTTCACCCTCCTCTCCTCCAACAGATCGATCATGGACCTCACGTACTCACCCGTCACGCTCTTCTTGGCCTCTTGGACCAATTTAATGCCGTGGTGCGCGTTGGACGTGACCAGCTCTTCCACCGACGTCTCCGCGCACGCCAGCACAAACCCGTTGCCGTAGTAGCCGCCGGGGAGCTCTGGCTTCAACCTTCCGCGCACGTTCATGGAGAATAGGAGCTTGATGCGAAGAGAGGCTGGAGGATCAAGCGACTTAATCCAGGCGCGCCATACATGCGAGGCTAAGACTTCGAAGGAGGTGCATTTGATGGAGGGAACGCTCTGCTTCTTGAGATGAAGGATCTGAGAGGGGGTAAAGGTCAAGGAAACGGGGACTAATGGCTGGGAGAGAAGGAATTGGAAGAGGTCGCCGGAGTGGGAGTCCTGTGCTGGTGGGCTATTGAATTCGGGGTGGGAGAAGGCGATCTCTGGTGGAACTCGAGGCTTTAGAATGCAGCGATCATGGAAGGCATTCACGGGAAGATTGGCGTCAGGCTTGGCGGTGAGCAGCGCCCAGGCATGGAGGAACTGTGCCGTCCCGATGGCGTCGCTAAGGCAGTGATTTATTGCGGTGCAGAGGATCATGCCGCCACAGCTTAGATGAGTCACCTGCTCCACACACACACAGCAGATTAGCAATGATGGTGATCTTTGATCAGTTTTAGTGCTGCTTCAATCGATATGTTCTCCATTGGTGGTGCACCAAACGTTAGTGGTGGGAAAGCTGACTCCCAACATGATAACACAGTGGAAAAGCTAAGGTTGAGTCATTTTCTCGAAAAGCAAGAAAATTATTGCTGTAATTATATGTCAGGTTTACTGAAATCTGACATATAATGAGATTGATGCTCCAACAAAGAGCAGAGCATGAACACCCGAAGCTAATGCCAATCCTTGTACGCTGCAATATAGCATATCGAAACAGAGAAGCAGCCGAAGAAGAAGAGGAGGACTCACTTGAACAACGAGCGGAGGGACGTCAAGAAAGCTCTGTGCTTCCACCCGGTACAAGAGCTTCCTCCAAGACCTGTTGGGCCTTCCGCAGCCCTGCAGGAACTCCTCCGCCGTGAGATCGACATAGGCCTCGGCCAGAAGCGCTCCCTCGCCGTTGCAGTCCACTTGGCACTTCTCGCTGTCCTCGCCGACGGGTCTCAGCCTCCCTGCAAGCGGATGGTACTCCACGAGAACCTTGGAGAGGGAGGTGGTGAGGGCCTCCACCCCCACCGATCTCTTGTACACATAGAGGTACTTGATGGAGAACCTCAAGAACTTCTGGTCGTCGAGGTTGGAGAGGTAGAGGGTGTGCCTGGGCTTGCTGCTGCTTGGGCGCACCAGGACAGGCTCCGTTGGGTAGCAACAGTCTGGGATTTCTATAGACTTTGCCATGGCCGCCTCCGCCATTTCCAAGGCATGGGACACACCTCCATTGGGGTAGAGGACGGTATATATAGACGGAGATATCAGATATACCAGAGATTCGAGGTCACAGAAAGAGACAGGTGGGTGACGGGAGGAGAGAAGTGGAGTGTATCTGTTGGTGAAGACGAGATTTTGGATGATAGATGGATAAAAAGGGTGACAATGGGTCACAAGAGAAAAAGACTGATGAATTCCTTATATCATCTGAAGGGAGATAGTGTTCATGAATTCTCTCCGTATATGATTAGGAAGAACATTAGACCCACGTTTGCTTACTACAGTTTCTGTAATCACCTGATTTTTATTTCTTATTTTTTAAATTGAAGATTCTCTAATTAGTATTTTATATTATTTTTTAAAATAAAATTATTTTATTAATTACCCACTTGATGGATAAAAAATAAGATAAAATATTATTAAAATTAGTTCCCCGGCATGAGATTATCTGAAACCTCATACCGGGTCCTGAGATCTCCAAAAGATTGGACTCTCTAAATGTGTTTTTCACTTTTATGACAAAAGCTTCCAAGTGTCCTTAATTAGAGATTTTAATTGCCAACAAACAAGATTAACCACTAATTTAGTATCAAAAAATACTCTCATATCTTTAATCTACTTAGTTAATGCTTGCTTTAGATCTTTGATGATAACTAGACAATAAGCCTATTTGATCTGCAATCTCTTTCATCCATAATTATGTATATTGTCCTAACAATATCAAACAACAGACATAATGAGTAATATATTTATATCAGATATATAATTTATTATATGTTTAAATGTGAATACCCTTCATATTAAAGTCCTCGTCATATCCCTTAATATGATTATAATTATGAGTAGTAGCAACTCTCCTAGTCCAAATTGAGAAAGGCCTTTCTTGCTGCTTGTGAAAATGAGAATTATTTGATTGCACCACAAAAGCTATAGAGAATTTGCAATAAGACCTCTTAATTACCAAGCATAATGTTTTTCAAGATTTGATCTTTACTGAAACCACTTTCCTCTCCATTAATTATTAAAATATTTGAATGTGATACTAAGTTCTTGTTGGACTATAGTCCAAAAGTGGACAGTAAAAGAACGTTCCGAAATAAAAAGTTTGACTTCATCATTGTATAGATGGCAAACAACCCATTGAGCAATCCAAGTGTAATTGAATCTAGCAAAACAATCAGAAGTTGAAAGTTGGAAGTTGGAAGTCTATTCCATAACAATTACCAAATGAAAATTTTGACTTTTGGGCAACCACCAACTCCCACATCACCTTTTAAAATAGTCAACCATCCTGATAACTTTTTTTTTGTGTGTTTATCATAGTGTATGCTTTTGCCACTACTTGTACTGGAAAGATTCAATGATCCATATGTAACTTTTCTTACAGGAACTCAAAAGGGAGGTGTAATCTAATTATACTATTAATAAATTCATGATGAAATAAAAAATAGGACGAGTAAGTTCGATCATGGTTAATTAATGAGTTCTTTAATAAAAGTGAGTTGTCTCACCTCATTTATGTTTATGAAAGTAGGTCAAGCATTAGGAGGCAAATTATCTAGCAAAAACCTCAGACCTTGGGAGGAGACCTGTCTTAAGATGATCTAGCATCTCAGAAAAATAGATCTTAGACCTAAAAGACTTGTTTGAATGATTCTTCTCTCATGGACTAAGTTAAGCATAAAAAACTTTCACCCAGAGACTAGGATCATTGTTAGGATGAGGAGTAATTCGTTTAGCATTCACATCTCTAATGTCTATTCGACCCAAATTCCTAGGGCTGGCAACTCTCTCCTGATTAATCAGATTGGGCTTCTTACCACAGGGAGATGAATACTAAAGAAATTTATAGATAACTTGTTAAGCCGTTTGTCCACTTCTCTGATATTTCAACAAAAAAGATGATTATGAACAGATAGGCATTATACATCTCTTTGGGAAGTAAATTTCATATTTGCTCTTGTCCGTCTTACGTTTAGAGAGCTCAACAAATAACTTAATGACATGCATTACAAGATTTCTATTACCTCTAATGGCTATAAGAACATCATTGACATAGATTAAATGATATCAAAATATCATCAACATCATCAATATTTTACCTTACTAGCATAATTTTTTTCTTAACAAATGTTTCCTACTATTGAGATAAAATTTTAGATATTAAGGTTATTAATCACAAAAGGCTCTTTTTCTATTTGAATTCATGATCCTAATCCTTTAAATAATTTAAATTCTATTAGGACTTCTAATATACTTATCAACTCTAACATGTGCAGACCTTATGCAACCTACCATGACCTTCATGGCTTATATAATTTCCCTTAATTTCTAACATCTCGATGCTTAATGCCTTTCTTTTAACATCGAGATGAGCATCTAGAAAATCTGAATACATCATAAATTTTGTTAGAGTTTATAAGTATTTTAAGAATTCAAATTAGATTCAAATTATTTAGAGTCCTAATTAAATTCAAAATGTGTAGAGGAGTTGTAATGAAATTCAAAGTACTCCAAGAATTAAGATTAAAATTAAAAATTCAAATAGAAAAAGATCCTTGATGAACAATGATTTATTGTTAGAAATACCTTAAGGTAGAGGAATAAAGATTTACTCGTTTCATAATGTTGAGTAGCGTTGCTATTATTGATGGATCTTTTATTCAAGGAGTTTCAACCCCATCCATTTTGATATTGATATTACAACTTCTCTTGTAAGAGGTTGGATAAATGAATCAACCAAATTCTTACTTGTTTTCACAAATGTGAGTGAAATAATCTCACTCTTAATTAATTTCCTCACATAATCATGTGTAAGATGTGTCTTGACTTTCCATTGTATATTTTACTATACACAATCTAAAGTCGCTTAACTATTACAAAGTATAGAAATTGAATTCACACTCTTAGAAGTCAATAGAATTTATAATATAAAGTCTCTCAACTATTTAGCCTCTTTTTCTATTTCTGCTAAAGCAATAAATTTTGATTCCATAGTTGAGTGAGTTATATATATTTGTTTCTTGTTCTTCCAAGATATAGCACCACCTTCCAAGGTGAACACCCAACCAGTAGCGGATTTACTATCTTCTAAACTAAATATTCAACTTGTATCAGCATATCCTTCTAAAATAGCAAAATTTTTTTATTATTGTAGGCCATAATCTTTTATCTATTTAAGGTATCTAAGAACTCTTTCAATAATCTTCCAATGCTCCACACTTACTAGTAAATCTACTCAATTTACTAACCACAAATGCTATATCAAGTCTTGTGTAATGCGTTGCATACATAAGACTTCTTATAGCACTTGAATACTCTAATTGAGCCACGATTTTTTCAATATTCTTGACTAATTTGATGCTTAGGTCAAATGAGGTATTTGCTTATTTGATTTGTAGGTAACTGAATTTCTTCAGTACTTTTCTATATAATAAGATTGACTCAAAACATAACTCTCACTATTTCTTTTTATCTTGATACATAGTATGGTATCAACTTACCCAAGATCTTTCATCTTAAATGTTGAAGATAGAAACCTCTTTGTTTCTACAATAACTTTCATATAATTGCTTACTATTAGCATATCATTAATATAAAGGCAAACTATCACTATATAATCATCGCAAGTTTTGAGATAAGCATTTTTACTTGTAATATTGTAAACAAATCTATTAGAAAGAATTGTTACATCAAATTTCTAATGCCACTATTTTGGAGCCTTCTTTTAACCATACAATGACTTAATAATCTTCGATACTTTATGTTTATTTTTCGGTAGAACAAACCCTTCAGGTTGTTCTATATACACCTCCTCATCGAGGACTCCATTTAGAAATATTATTTGACATCTATTTGATGAACATAAAGATTAAAAAATGATGCTAAAGTAAAAAATAATTCTAATGGATGTGATCCTAACCACAGGAGCATATGTGTCAAAATAATCTATTCCTTCCTTTTGTCAAAATCCTTTAGTAACTAACCTTGCTTTGAATATTTGGAGAATACCATCTATATGATACTTCCTATGAAATACCTATTTACAACCAATAGGTTTAGAGGTAGAGGGTAAATCGATAAGTTCCCAAGTATGGTTTCACGTAATAGAATCCATCTCATCATTAATAGCATATTTCTAGAAAGCAGCATTGCGAGAAGCCATAGCTTCTTTAAATGTTTTAGGATCATCTTCCACTTGTAAAATAAGAGGAAACTCAATAGTTCTTTCTACAAGGTAAAAGAAAATACTTTCAAAATCAATCTTATCTTGTCATAATATTTTTATTTTTCGTACATGAGTGCTTCTCCTTAATTCATGATATTGCTCTTCAACCTTTTGTGAATTTGATTGATGTACAATCAAAGGACTATTAGGTCGCTCACCTCTTGAGATATCTCCATTGGTGACTCTTCACTAGTTAAAGGATGAACATTATAACTTGAAGTCAATAAGTGTTCAAAGAATTCTACATCTCGTGATTCTATTATGACATTAGACTTTAAATTAAGAAGTCTATAAACTTTGTTATTTAAGGCATAGCTTACAAATGCACATTTGATTCCTCTGGGTCCCAACTTTATCCTTTGATGATCATTATTCTTGTAATATGCAAGACACCCCCACACTTTAAAATAACCAATGTTAGGTTATCTTCCCTTTCTTGCTCTTTTTAGAAGGAATTCTATTTGAAATATGACATGCAACCAATAAAACTTCTCCCCACAAATTATAAGGCAATTTAGCATATAACAATATAGCATTTATCATCTCTAGATAAGTTCTATTTTTTCTTTCTGCTAATCCATTTTGTTCAGGTATTCGAGGTGTTGAACATTCATAAGTAATGTCATATTATTCACAAAACAAGTTAAATTCATTAGGAAAGTATTCTCCTCCTCTATCACTTTTTAAAACTTTAATTTTCTTTCTTAATTATTTTTTAACTTTACCTTAAAAGCATTAAAAGTATCATTTTTATATTTCAATAAAGAAACATATGTGAACTTAGACATATCATCTATAAAAGTGATAAAATATCTATTGCCTCCTCTTGTTAACATGTCATTTAATTCACATATATCAAGTATTAAATCTACCAAATTAGTATGCCTTTTCTTTCAATACTTTTGAAGAGTTTCTTTATTATCTTTGATTTAACATAAATTTCTTATTTATTAAAATCATTAAAATGATAATTTATTAAGCCACACTTAACCATTCTTTTAATGGTGCTAGTTCTACTAATCTATTATACCATAACGAATAAGAATCAATAATATAAATAGAAGTAATATCTTTATTAATTTCAGAATCATTGTCAACAATAGATAATTTGACTATTTCCTTAGCGCAATAGTCTTTTCGAATAAAAGTTTCATTATGGGATAGAATTAACTTCCTGGATTCAAATACAAATTTAATTTCAGGTTTGTCAAGAAGATTCCCACTTACTAAATTTCTACTCATATATGATACATAAAAAATATTCGTAAGAGTAACTTTCTTTTCTTAGAATGAATTTCTTTTTTCATTTGAATCTCTTGCTCATCCATGACTTCTTTGTAAGTCTTGAAAAGTGTTTTATTATAGCATATAGATGGTAGCATAAGTATCATACCACCAACCACAAACTATGCTAAATATAGTATTTACTTTGCTCACCATAGTGTTTATATTATCTCCTCCATCAATGGAGTTGACTTTCAATTTTTGACATTTCTTAAATCTGTAATCTCTAGCAAAATAATCAGGTCCTCCATAAACAAAACAACACTCATTTTTTTTCTTCTTAAAATTTTTTTGATCCCTTTTAGGCCAAGATAATTTTTCTTATTTTGCTTATCTTTGTTAGAATTTTTAGGCTGATTCATAGCATTTGCTTTTGTATTGCTAAAAGAGTTCTCTCATCCTCGATTCGAAGATATTTTTGAATTTGCTCCAAAGTGATGTTTTTGGAGTCATACAAAATCTTCTTCTTATACCCTTTCTAAGATAAAGGTAACTTAGCTATTATAGCCTCTACTTGAAAAGGTTTAGGAAGTATGATTTTTTTAACCCTCAATTGATTAACAATGATATGCAACTCAAGCACTTGTGTCAAGATTGGCTTGTCATCTACAAACTTGTAATCAAAATATTTAGAAATTAAAAATTTCTTTATACATTCCTCCTTAGCTTGATACTTAAATTATAAAGCATTCCAAACTGCTTTTACAAATGGTTCTAACATATAAAGATCATAAAACTGGTTTGAAAGGGCATTGAGAATGTGTCCTCTATACATAACTTCATCTTCATTTCTCTTCTTTCATTCAGTATTGACTTCATTGGTGTCATTGTCAGTTAGATCAGAAATTAATAGAAGATTTGGAACAAGCACATAGAAAATCTTTAAAGTAATCAATATAAACTTCATCTTGTCTTACCAACAGGTGAAATTCTTCCTATCAAAATAATCCAAATGAATGAAATCTTGATTCAATAATTTGATGGTATTTATAGCTTCCATGGTGAATTTGTATAAACCCACAAAATATTATTTTTAGATTATTGAAAAATATAACAATGAAGAGGATGAACAACACTATGGAAACCAATAATAAACATAAGATCAAAAACATTATAAGAAATATATTTAGGCTTGAAACATACATAAATACTTTCCTAAAAATAATATTTACACTATTTTCTCAATAATCCTCAACAAGATTACTATGAGTTTAATACAAATAGTTTTAATGGATAGAACAAGCCTTTAGAGGATCTGTATTGAGCAAATAATAAAAAATCTTAAAGGAAGAATTAGATAATATCTAATTCAATCACTTGGAGATTTTTTTAAAGTCAAGAAAAAATAAAAATAATAATTATAATTTACTCTCAAATATTTATTCATAGATATTTTCACAAAACACACAATGTAAATAACTAAAAAAACTATCTTTTCAAATGTCTAATAACCAAGGTCTGTCATACCGAAGCATACCGCCCGGTATGGGCGGTACGTACCGGTCCGACAGGTTACCGGTACGCGGATCGCCCGCTACCCGGCGGTACGTACCGGTTTCGATTATAGCACTGTAGCACTATAACAATATATTATAGTACTGTAGCGGTGCATTGTAGCACTACTACAGTGCTCGATACACCCGTACCGTATCGTACCAAGCCTAGGTCGAAACACCGATACGGTACGGTATTGCGAACCTTACTAATAACTACAAAAAAAATTATTATTATTTAATATTTAAATAATTTATAACATACCATACCAAGCAAACAACCAAATCTGACTTAATAATAATTATATTTTCTCTCGACCAGAAATGTAGAACTAGTCTCCAAAAGCATATCTATCTTTATTAGGTTAAGAGATCTAATTGCATGCAGGGGATGTTTACATGGTATCTGCTACATAACCTCAACTTGTTCGTTTATCTTTGTTTGGTGCTTCCGAACTTGAACTCATCATCACCCCTGTCATGGGGAAGGAATCATATATCCCTTGGCATGCATGCATGCATGATACATACACACATCACATCCTGCACCTCATCACTGTATGAAGAATATTTGGAAGGATAGAAATCATGAGTTGCACATAAGGGTCATTGTCCTTTTGCATGCTTCACGTGCCCCTACCTCCCCTTTCCCCGTCATGCAAATATAAGGTTACATCTGTTGTCATCATTGTCATGCAATATCATTCCCTTCCCTGTTATTTCTCCTGTTCTCTCACAGTGCACAAGAACAGCTGCCTTCACTACCCATTTCTTCTTTTTTCCTTACGTCAACTTTGCTAAAATATCCACTATAGGATGTCTCATCCTCGTTCACGTAGAGTTTTCTTTTTTTCTTTTTGAAAAACGAAAGAAAGTTATTATATTAACCTATATATTCACATTCAACATGCGAACGAGTACATTATAGTTGAAACTTTTAAAGTTTCAAGAATCGAAAACATTGTGGATCCTTACATAATGAGCAAAGGTATGAGCATCTTTGTTTGGGCTCTATATAAACATTCTCATTTTACAATATTTATATGGATTCAAATGAATTTATATAGAAGAAGAGTGCATTGAAATTTTAAAAGTTATTATTGAGTTAAACTAGTTAGGAGTCAAATTCTAAACTGATTTAATATAAAATTTTAAACTTCTTAGTTATGAGTCAAATTCTCAAACTATGATTAGACCTATATTTTTATTGATTTTTTATTTTTAAATTCATTTAATTTATTGTGAATATTTTTTTAATTCATTTAAATTTCTTATGAAGTTTTAAAACCAGTGATGAGTTTTAATCAGACTAGTCAAAATTAATATATAAAAAATTAATGATTCAATCCAAAAGATAAACTTATTAAATTGTGGATCAAATCAAATATATATCATCTGATTTTTTTTATCATTAGCAATATATAATTAGTTTTAATATTTTTAAATATTTTATCGTGCAAAAAAAATCTTTCAACAGAATGTACCATTTAAAATTTTACTATATCGATATTTGATTTGATTTTGTTTATTTATTCGTAGGAAAATGTTGGTGAATCAATCAATCATGTGGAAGCACGTCTTCCCGTATCTATTAAATAATCATTCGCTTTTAACGGATATCAAATGACACTCAAACGAGTCAAAAACAACTTTGAGTAGGAGGTGGATTTCCCAAAGAAATATGAATAGGGATTACTCACATTGTAGTGGTGCCACAATGATGGTGTTGCTTGCACTCATATTGTTAGAGGACTTTGACCATCTAAATAATGTGATTGGCGAAGTAGGAGTGCTTATGTGAAGTAGCAATGGAATAAGTGACTCATGTCGACCTACTACTTGTCTGGAAGTAATGGGGTGGAAGTCAAGTTTTGACTTGGCTTCAAGTCTCGCCATGATCGATCAATTCTACATCCCACTTTTACTCGTAAAACTACAAAAGAGATCCATCAAAATATCAATAAGAACGAGAAGGAATTTCTAACATCAGTTTTCTTTAGCGTAGGAGGTCAGTCATCTAGTCTTACTCCTAACATTTTTGTCAGTGTGCACGGCATTACTCTAATAATAATTGTCACATCGACGTGGAATTTCTAGCAATAGGCCAAGGACTTTTTTGAGTAATAGGCCATTGCATCATGCAGAAGATAAGGAATAGTGTTTGATTTGGTGAACAAAGCAAGGAAGCAATCCTTCTTTTGGAGAGTGTTTTTGACTTGAAAATGTCCAAAGTTGCTGAAGATTTTTAATCCATGGAATCTCGGCTTGGATCGACGAGGATCACGATCTAGCTAAGCATAAAACGACGAGGATCACGATCTAGCTAATAAGCATAAAACGACGAGGATCACGATCTAGCTAATAAGCATAAAACGACGAGGATCACGATCTAGGTAAGCATGAAGGGAATAAATAATATTTGTCTAGCTCCCTTTTATTTGTCGTGGTCTTTATCGAAGGGAGTTCAACACTCGGATGGCAACACAAAGTTATCTCATGGATCAAGAAACTCAGCATTATTTCCATGGTCGATCCGAGCAACCCTGCATCACATTTCTTTGCTCGTCGACTCCATGATCCATCCCAAACGACTCCGCATGATACTTGTTTGGTTGTCGACTATTTTCCTTCTATACACTGGTGTTAGGAGCCTTAATCAAGCGGATCATTTTTGAGCTTGCGACACTGATTTACTAGCTGATTTATGTACGAACTTTAATCTTCTTTTGTTTATTCTCCGATAGTAGAATGAAGTGATCTTTTTTTCTTAAAATAAAACCCTTGGAATCACATTCGGGTTAATGTATTGATTAACTTTAATAATATGCATGGAATCACATTCCAGTTTAATGCTATTTCACAATTCTTCTATTGTCAAGCTTACAACCCAGCACACATAACTTACAATATTATTATAGATTCATTAAAATCCCATACTATTCTTTCATATCATTATTATTATTTTAATAAATTGTATCAGTGTAAACGAAATAGAGCCTCCACATACTTGTCCTAATACAAGATCATTGAAAAGTCTACAAAAAATATTTTTCCCTTCATTCCTTTCAAAATATAGCACCAGTAAATAATAATAATAATAATAATAATAAATCTTACACTGTCGGTATCAAATTAAAACTTATTGAGATTATTTAGATATTTACATCCCCATGCCTTTTTCATATTAAGAGACAAATTTGCATACATACAAAGAAAGTTAAAAAGTTAACACTATCTTTGATAAAAGTAGGGAATCTCACGCAAGAATGATTAAATGTCACATCAGCCCACACCAATTCCGATGCCTTGTCATCCCACACTTTTGCTCGAATGTCTTGTAAAATTAATACAATACATGATTGTGTTAATCATAATGTTCGACGATTCCACGTAATTGCCCCACCCACAAATCAATTTTCATTTACTTTATTCATTTCCTTTGAAATTACTATAAAATGCTTCGAGTGCACTTTTATTAATAACTTTTAAATTATTTAAAATTACTTGACCAACTTAAGCATTAAATACATTTTTATTGGATATACCAAACCTAGTTTTATAGGAATCCCGATCAAACCTAGCTTGCGATGATTCTTTTATATTGATTCCAAATTAACTCTAAAATTATCGACAAATTACACAGCCAAAATTCATCATAAGAAAAAACAATTATTTATCACAAAAATTATATATTAGGAGCGCTATTAACTATAAGATAAGATGGTAAAACCAAGGAATGATAAGTCTTATCATGAACCTTTAATTAGTGATATTCATATCAAGAGCATGCAGCAGGTTACAACTTTGCTAACATAATAAATAATAGAGTGGTTCGTATAAGGTTAATTTATATTACTTATATATTTTATAGAAATATTATAATAAATTGAGTCTGATCATTCAATTTGCGTACCTCATGAATCTTCGTCCTTTACTGGGCCCCATGGGCTTGGGTTCGGCTTCGATCGAACTCAGGGCTTTGCTTAGAAGATGAGATCTTTGTTTGCATCCCCTGCTGCTAATTCCATAGCGGATTCTTGCTTTCCAATGTAAGTTTGAGGTGGCCATCTCTTCCGGTGCTGTGTGAAGGACGACGAGCATCCACTGGTGCAAGCTGAGACGAATGCAGATGTCCTTTTGTTCTGAGCACTGCCTCTTCACCTCAAGGAAAACCTGAGCTGGATAGAGGTACAATAATGGACCGGCTATTATCTCACAGTGGCTCGTGTCAGTTTCAGGTACAACATGCACCACAACTTGGCGGCCGCTGTACCACATGAAAAAGGTGTCGGACACATTTTCCGGAAAAAGCCGAAGCAGTTTTATCTTTGGTTTTTCTTAATTTTAGTTTTTTTCCTATCACTGTCCCATTCTTTCTATATTTCAACATGCTTATGATGAAAAGATAAAAATGATTGTTGCCTTTTTACATTACATCAATTCATTAGGTGAATCGATCTATTTTTGATATATTCATAAAAATTATAATACTTTTTTAATATGATTATTATTTTTTGATATATTCATAAAAATATTATAATATTTTTCAGAAAAAAATAAAAAAAATAATATAAGCTAACATATTATCTTCGGTGAGGTTTAAAATAAATATTTTTATTGGTTTGAAAATAAGAACATGTAAAGAAAAAACTTGACTCTTATGACAGTTATAGTGTTTTTGCCATCAATAAATTAACTTTATAAGTTTATACGAAAATAATATAACTAAGAAACAAAAAATCAAAACATAACACAAACTAACTTATCATCTTTGTTAGGATTTCAAATAGATAGATAGTTTTATTGGTTCGATAACAAGAACGTACATATATAAATTTAACTTCTATGCTTATTATTAAATATTTTGATAGGATTACAATGTTTTTAATAGCTCAACGAAAATACTAGAAGCCTATAAAAAAAAATTGTGTTTTTTTTTTTTTTTTTTGCCTGTCCTATCAAGGACACTTTGAGGATTAGGAAAAGTAAATGCATTGATGGGGAAATAAAAAGGAGAGAACCTAACCGAGATTAACCCCATTTGATGTTTGAGATATATAAGAACGTGCTAAATCTGAATGATTCTATAAGTTGCAGCATTATACAATGAGAGTCAAAAAAAAAAAAAGATATGTAGCATTATCCACATTTTTTTCACTGTGGATCAAATCATCTTGTGAAAAGAAAACGCCTGTGCATCAAACACAAAGCAGAAAGTGATATGCACAATGGAGGACAAGCAGTGGCCCAATGCCGTGGTGGCGAGCTTATTTGCTCAATGTAAAGAAGGAAAGCGAAATTTAAGAAAGCTACTAATCATAAGTGGAGAAGATTGCCCATTGTTTTGTTTTGAAGGCCTGATAGCCCTTAAATAGTTTATATTGGAGTTGATAAGCATTTTAAATAAGAAATTTTAGTATAAAAAAATTTCTATATTAAGGAAAGAAAATCCTAGTATTAAGGTTTGGTTAATCTATAATTACCTTATATATTTTTTGAATTTTAGTGTAAGGGAGGATGGATATAATGAACAAGTGCTTGAGTCCAAATATGAAGTTTATTCTTAGATGATGATGAAGAATCTAATTTTTTTTCGTTAATATAGGTAAAGAGTATTGAGCTATATAAATCTTATATTCTTTATTTTTTTAGATTAGTGACGTATTGATTCTCTAAGTTATTCTTTTGATCTAACAAGGCTTTCTTTTCCCTAAATGTTGGTGGTTAGTAAGTTTGATATTGTTATCTATGGTGGCAATAAATAAAAAAATGTTAAGTATAGGACTTAATCATGTTAAGTTCAAGAAGAAAAACAAATTGAGACGGTTAGAATTGAGTAATAAAAAATATCAAAATTTTTTATTTACTCTCTTTTTCTTTTGTTTTCTATTTTTCTTTATTTTTATTTTTTAATATCATTTTATGTTTAATAATACCAGAAATGTTCACTTACATGAGACGTCTCTATAAACCAATGAGATATCTACTCTCATTTTTCTCACTTGATATATTTTATTCTTCTAAAAAATATTTCTTTCATCACATATTTTTTTTCCTATTTCTCTTCTACTGATCGAACTATTGTCATCCGCTCGATTATATCTTGGGGCATCTTCTCGACACCATTTGAAGAAATATCTTGGATCAATATATCAAAAAATTTATTTTTGTGATTAAAAATAAATTCTGTACATTGATTCATATGAGATTAAAAATAACTAAAATTATGTAGTTTCAATTTGTGTGATTGATTTTATATTAGCATGCCTTGGTCTTCTATACAAAAGCACTGTATCATCATTTAAAATCGAAAAAGAAAATTTTATCATAAAAACCATCAAGATCAATAAACTATAAATCATAAAAATTATTATTACTTCAAATCATCATGTATAATTAAATTATTAAATCATCAAGTATGATTTCATTAAACATAGAGCATTTTCAATCAAAATCATTTTGTTTCAACTAGTAAGCTTTGTGAAGTGTGTTGGATCTTCAGTCATAAGCCTTGAGCATCTACTATCAATATTTTATTTTTGCTCCTAGCTTTCGATTGTAGAGTTGTCTACAAGAAAGGTGGGTTTGTTATAGGTACCAATTTTACTTTGGATCTCTCATGTTTAGATCTACCTATCTTATTTTTTGATATAGGGTCATTTACGATTCCTTTAGGAACCCAAACCAATTTATTTGAGTCATGCATTTTAAATGAACATCTATAGGTATAATGTCCAAATCGATCACAAAAATTACATCTATTTTTATGGGAAACATGTAATGTGGGTCCTTTAACAAAGATAGTTGACTTTTGTTGAGTGTTACTCACAAAGCCAATTCCTTTCTTTCTATGAACATGACTCTTACTAACAAGAATCATTTTTAAAGATTTGCTACTAATTTTAAATTTATTTTGTTGTAATAATTTTTTTTTTTTGCATGAATCTAATTTTTTATATTTTAGTGCAAGAATTTAACATGCAATTATCATGCTATTTTTTAATTTTTCAAATTCATTAGAAAGAGAAGCATGATCTTTTTTTAGTAATTTATAATTTTTACCAACTAATTTAAATTTATCAAACAAATCATTAAATGCAACAAATAATTCATTGTAAGGTAAAGACATTTCGGTTGAGTCATTTACCTCGTCGTCGAGAGCTATTAAGGTATAGTTTACCACATCGCCTTTGTTGGTTTGCTTCTCATTTTCAGATATACTCGATTCATTCCAAGTCACCTTAAATGCTTTCTTCTTCTTTGGTAGATTCTTCTTTATAAGTTCGTTTTTGTTCTTAGTTTAATGTTTTATGAATTTTTTAAATTTTCTTGTGAGGAGTTCAAGGTCATCATCACTTGAGCTTTCGCTCGAGCAGTCTTCTTTTATTCTAAGTATCAACTCTTTTTTGTTCTTTGAAAGGTTGTTCTCATATTCGTCATGTACAATATATGTCATTTCATAGGTCATTAAAGACTCGATAAGTTCTTCGAGCATAAATTGTTCAAGTCTTTTGATTCTTGTATTGCCATTACTTTTGAGTCCCAACATTTTGGAAGAGATCTTAGAATCTTGTTTACAAGTTCAAGATTAGAAAAACATTTGCTATGAGCTTTCAAACTATTGACGACATCCATAAAACGGGTGTATATGTCAACAATAGTTTCGCTTGGCTTTATTCAAAGCAATTTAAAATCATGCATCAAAATATTTATCTTAGATACTTTTACTCTATTTGTGCCTTCATGAGTTACTTCTAGTATGTGTCAAATCTCATGTGTAATTTCATATAAAGAAATATGATTAAACTCATTTTTATTCAAAACACAAAATAGAGCGTTTATAGCTCTAGTATTCAAAGAAAAAATTTTCTTCTCCAAATCATTCCATTCAGGTTTGGAAGACTTTTAAAAATCGCTTTTAATAATATTCTATAAATCGAAATCAATATAAAGCAAGAAAACTCTCATTTGAGTTATCTAATATGTGTAATATGTCCCATTGAACATAGGAGGACGAACGATAGAAAGACTCTCTTGATTGCTAGTAAAAATCATTTCTCTTGGGTGTTAAATAAAACAAGAAAAACCTTAGCTTTGATACCAACTATTAGGACTAAAATTGGCACTAAGAGGGCGAGGGGGTGAATTAGTGCTTTTGTAAAACTTATGTTGATTCGAAAACTTCATTCAATAAAGTTGTATTGGAAAGATGTTTAACTTAAAAATATACGAAAGCATAATGAGCGTAATGGGAGTAAGAAATTAGTTTGTAATGTAAATGAAAAGCATAAAGTAAATGTAAACCATATTTTATAGTAGTTCGATCATCCCGACCTATGTTCACTCTCGATTCCTCTTCACTCGAGGCCACCAACTTTCACTACTGATCTTCTTTTTAACGGGCGAAGATCAACTACCCTTACAACTCTTTCTCCTTTTTATAGTTTTAGGAGATGACCTTTACACCTCTCTCTTTTAGACCTCACTCCTCTCTTAGAAACCTTCTAACTCTTGGAGGAAGAGACTCACTAACTTTAGAGAGATTACAATACTTTTTTCTCAAGTATATTTTCTCTATTTTCTACTTAATTTTATGCTCTTCCAAGAAGAAATAACTAGGGTCTTTATAGACCCTAAATGACTTCAAAAATGAAGCAAAAAAAGGTCTCATCCTGGGTTTCCCAGGTCCTAGCGGTACCATCACCTACGACACTAACACTGGGTGGTACTAACGCCCAAACTAGCGGTACCACTGCCTGACAGCTTGAAAAAATATACTCTTGACTTTTTCAACACATAGGTGGTTCCCCCTAACCTTGGCTCATCAAATGGGCCTTTCAGTTAGCCCAAAACAATCATAACTTAAGCCTAATGGGCCCCTAATTGAGTTAGCATGGTTAAACCAAAAACTAACTCAATTATTACTTAACTACGATCAATTAAGACACAATCGATTATAAGACTAGAATTCTATATTGTCTGGTATGTCATTGCTTCATCCGGCGCTTCGTCCGATCCTTCAGTGTATTATCTTCTCCTTCGGCGTATTGCCCAATCGACATGTTGACCACCCATAACTTTCGATATCCTTAGTGCAATGTCTTATCCTTTGGCCCAATACCTGAACTCATGGCACAAAGTCCTTCTACCGGCACGTCGATCGATCTTTAGCTCAACGCCCAATCTCCTAACATGTTCTACTCCGGCCCAACATCTGATTCTTCCTACTTTAATCAATTTATCTTTTTTGATCAAAGTTAGTCCTGCTTCACTCAAAACGCAGATTAGATCATAATTTCATCAATTGATTTCAACATCAAAATATGAGATTCAACACCCAATACGTCCACAATTGATGAGTTGAGTAAATTATTATGGAGATAATAATTCATTGAGCCAGAATGAGTTCTAACAGGTATGACTTATGGCCAGCTTGATATTGGGCCTAAAGGGTCATACACATATGGTAGGTGTTGCAATGAGAAGAGGTTCGGATATGAGATATCCGTTGGAGCTCATATCTTATTGGATATCCAATAAGCCCCTGAATTATTGGATCATATAGATGAGATCTAATAAAAGCCAATGAGATATTATTTGATAGAGATCCACTAATCTAAGAGGCTTGGGTAGTTAGATAAAGATCCAATACCCAATTGGGCAGAATCCATTAGGGCTAAGATTGATATGGGCTTCTATAAATAAGAGAGAACTAAAGGGTCATAGGTTAGGCTTCTTGGTTACCACCTCCTATTCTCCTCTCTTCTTCTCCTCAGCTAGTAGGTGTGGAGATTTGGACAATGATTCGAGGAGTGTCTTCACAGGCCCTACCGTATGGATCACCGCTAGAGAGGAAGATGCTTGACCTCCTTCATCCTCTCCCACAGATCTGCAGGAATTCAGGGATATACGATCTCTCTAGGTAACACAACTATGTAACACATAGTTTTAAGTTTCGCAAGTTTTTACGCACCAATCTTTGCACGACAACGAACACCTTTTGGGAAATCTGGGATTTTTGTTTTTATGTTTTTTCGCCAGGTTGTTTGTGCGAAAGATTAGATTTGAATTGCATGTGTTGTGTTTTAGAGAAGCTTTTGACGTCAAAATTATTGACGCAAAAGGCAAGAAAGGGCAGCAACTATTGCTGCCCTCATAGATAGCAGCGCTGCTGTCTACATGCAAGCACTTACGGCCGACGACCAACTTACAACAGCAAGCCGGTGGCTTATAGCCGACCACCTACGACAGGTAACATATAAGCCATAGGTAGGCAACTGCCCAAGCGACACCTGCAGGTGCCACCTACGGGCGACCTACCTGTAAGGGCGATAGTGTCCACATGGGCGGTGCCCCCAACCCTACATAGTGGCTACCAAAGGCGGGGTGGCGGTGGCCACAATGTAGAGGGGCAAGAGGCAATAGGGTTTTGGGGGCAAAAGGATAATTTTACCCCTCATAATTTTAAAATTTCATGTCTTGTCCTTTTTGTTCGAATTACCAGAATACCCTTCCTAATTTAGAAAATTTCTTATATGTCTCAAATTTTTAAAAAATATTAGTTAATTAAAAGATTTAATTAACTATTATTATTATTTATCTAGTAGTCCTATATAAAGATATGTACATGTGATGTATGATGTGGACGGATGACTATGAACCGTGTGATGTGATTATTATTATTATTAAGACTTGTGAGTCTCTATTTTCTCTCATTTATTGTCGGGCTTGTGTGCTTATAATTATGTTGTAATTACATGAGGAGGTACAACGGGAGTGTCGAGACGATAGCGGGACCCACAAGGCAAAGATGGACGATCACGACGCATGGAGATGCGCCGAGATGCCGACGGAACCGACAAGGACGAGATGGATGATCACAAGGCATGGAGATACGCTGCTGCACACATAGATCTTGATGTGAGTGATTAGGCCTATTGGCTCGGGCCTAATCATATTAGATTAAGTCCATGATCATCTAGTGTGATTATTCATGTGATGTGTAATTACTTGTGTTAGGACCGTATCGGCACTGGAGGGGTGAATTAGTGCTTTCGTAAAACTTACATCGATTCAGAAACTTGGTTCAATAAAACCGTATCAGAAAGATATTTAACTTAAAAATTTACAAAAGCATAATGAGCATAGTGAGAATAAGAAATCAGTTTGCAATGTAAATGAAAAACATAAATTAAATGCAAACCGAATTCTCTAGTGGTTCGGTCATCCCGACCTACGTCCACTCTCGATTCCTCTTCACTCGAAGCCAATAACTTTCACTACCGATCTTCTTTCCAACGGGTGAAGATCAACTACCCTTATAACTCTTTCTCCTTTTCATAGGTTTAAGAGAGAACCTTTACACCATTCTTTTGCAAGTGTTCCCTCACACACCTCCCTTAGGACTATCACTATGCTCTAGAAGGAGGGATTCTATACTTTAAGAGATTACCACCTTAGAATCACAGAGTTTTTGTTCTACTTTCATATTTTTATCAAGTAAGATTTTGTGGGGTATTTATAGCCACCAAAGGGCTTAAAAAATTAGAGCCAAAAATTAAATCCTTGGGTTTTCGGGGTACTAGTGGTACCACTACTTGTTAGTCTGACATTGGGTGGTACCATCGCCCAATCTAGCGATACCATCGCCTAACACATTGACACTGGGCGATACCACCGCCCAGTCTAGCGGTACTACCGCCTAATAGAGCTTGGAAAAGTGTGCTCTTGGCTTTTCTAGCTCATTGGTGGTTTCACATAACCTTGGGTCAACGAATGGGCCTTCCACTTGGCCCAAAATAGTCCCAACTCAGGCCTAATGGGCCCCTAATTGAGTTAGCATAGTTATACCAAAAACTAACTCAATTACGACCTAACTACGATCAATTAATACACAACTGATTATAAGACTAAAATTCTATGTTGTCCAGCATGTCATTGGTTCATCTAGCTCTTCGTCCGATCCTTCGCATTGTCCTCTTCTTTGACATATTGCCCAATCGGTATATTGACCTCTCACAACTTTCAATCTCCTTGGTATAATGTTTGATCCTTCGGCCTAATGCTCGAACTTATGGCATGAAGTCCTACTAGCATATCGACCGATCGTCCGGTCTGGCGTCTAATCTTCTAACATGTTCACTCTGGCTCAATGTCTGATTCTTTCTTCTTTACTCGATTTACCTTTTCTGATCAAAGTTAGTCTTGCTTCACTATCTCAAAGCACAGATTAGATCATAACTTCATCAATTGATTTTATTATCAAAATTTGAGATTCAACAATCTCCCCCTTTTTAATGATGACAACCAATTGATGATGGAGTTTAAACTTAACTCTCCCTATCAACATGCCATATTGAAATGAAGTTTAACTATAGAAAATCATTGTATGCATCATGAGTATTGAAAGAGCCAATTGATCACATCATTACGTGCATCATAAAATCATGAGTATTTCATGCATAATCATAATTTTAAAATATCAAAGTACACCATGCATGATTCAAATTTCAAATCATCATAACTTCTCCCCCTTTATCATCAACAAAAAGGAGAAAAGTGCAACTATTAAGTTTTTTGAGATATGCAAGTTTTACATCACTTTAGAATATGCAAGCTAGCAAGTTTTAGAGATATAAAAGTTTAGCAATTTTGCTTCTACTTAAAATGTGCAAGATAGCAATTTTTGCTTCTTGAGATAGGCAAGATATTAATTCTTACTTCTCTTAAGATATGCAAGTTTTAGTAATTCTTGCTTCTCTTGAGATGTGCAAGCTAGCAATCTTTGCTTCTCTTTTGAGATGAGTAAGTTATCAAGTTTTAGAGATGTGTAAGTTTTAGCAATTCTTGCTTCTCTTGAGATGTGTAAGCTAGCAATTCTTGCTTCTCTTTTGAGATATACAAGCTAGCAATTCTTTGCTTCTCTTGAGATGTACAAGTTTAGCAATTTTGCTTTTCTTTGTGATGTGTAAGCTAGTAAGTTTTTCTCTTTGAAATGTGTAAGCTAGCAAGACTTTCTGCCCCCTTTTTGTCATTGTCAAAAAGAAGAGAATAATACAATATTGTACTTCTCTTCCCTTCATATCAATTTTCAAATCATGACAAATGAGATATCAAGAAAAATTTACATCAATATTTCAATCATAAAAAATAAAAGATCAAGTCATGGATACCGAAAGACCATAAGTAATTTTTGACATATTTCTTCTTTTATAAATAGAAGGAATGATAGGAAATGATCTTGGTTCAAAAAGAAAACTCAACTCATGAAAATCGAGAAATCAAAAAGATCATGATTCGAAAAATGTATAAGAAGAATTTATGGATTTGGGAGATTTAATATGCCTAAGTTTAACATTCAAGCTAGTACTTTTTGCCTTTATTTTATAATGTGTAAAAGAGCCATATAAAAATTATGATATGAAAGATGTTAATATAAAAGATCACGAATACCAAAAGATTTGATTCATTTTGACAAGTCTCCCTTTTAGTAAATAACGAAAAGAAATCTTATGAGATCAATGTTCGAATCATAACATAAGATATGCAAATATAAATGTTCGAATCATAATATAAGATATACAATCATGACAAGTGGAGACTTGTCATGATATACAAACATAAATAAGATATACAAATATAAATAAGACTTTTAGTAAATGTATAATTTTTCCTTTTACATCAATGTTCAAATCATAACATAAGATATACAAACATAAATACAAATGAGTCATGAAAATCATGATATGAAAGATGTTAATATGAAAGATTATAAATACCAAAAGACATGATTCATTTTGACAAGTATCCCTTTTAGTAAATAACGAAATAAAATCTTAGGAGATCAAATATCTTAATACATAAAAAAAACTCAAGTATCAAGTTCATGATTCGGATAAATCTCATTCAAACTTAATTTGTCAAATCATCAAAATTACTTTCTTAGTTCAAGATATTCATAAAATAGATTCATCACTAAGAATCACTTATTGAAAAATAAAAAAGCTTTAGAGATATTTTCAAGAAAAATATCTTTTTTTTTTTTCAATTTATGTGATTTATTTCATACAAGTATGCCTTTGCCTTTTATACCAAATCAATGCATCATTGTTTAAAACTGGAAAACCAGTTTCGTCATAAAAATTATCAAGATCAATAAGCAATAAATCACAAAAATCATCTTTACTTCAAATCATTATGCATAATTTCAAAATATAAACTCATCAAGCATGATTTCAAATCATTATTACTTCAAATCATCATTATATCACAAAATCATCAAGCATGAATTTATTAATCATAAAATATCTTTAATCAAAATCATTTTGTTTCGGCTAGTGAGCTTTGAAAAGTGTGTTAGATCTCCGATCATAAGCCTTGAGCATCCACTATTAAGATTTTAATTTTTGCTTCTTGCTTTCGATTTAAGAGATGTCTACAAGAAGGGTAGGCTTGTTTTAGGTACCCATTTAGCTTTGAGTCCCTCATGGTTGGACCTATCTTAATTTTCAGTATTAAGTTATTTATGGTTCTTTTAGGAACCCAAACCAATTTATGTGAGTCATACTTTTTAAATAAACATTTATATGTAAAATGATCATATCTACTGCAAAAATTACACTTAACCTTAGGAGTAATATGTAAAGTGGGTCCTTTAACAAAAGTAGTTGGCTTTTGTTAAGTGTAGTTACTTACAAAGTTGATTCCTTCCTTTCTATGATCATGACCCTTATTGACAATAATCATATTTAATGATTTAATATCAATTTTAAAATTTTCTAAAGTTTATTGTAATACTATATTTTCTTTCTTAAGTGAGTCTAATTCTTCACACTTAAAACAAGGGGTTAACATGCATTTATTATACTTATTTTTTAAAATTTTAAATTCATTAGAAAGAGAAGTATGATCCTTTTTTTAATAATTTATATTTTTTATCAACTAGCTTACATTCATCATATAAATCATTAAAAGTATTAAGTAAATCATCATAAGCTAAATGAGATTTGTTTGAGTCACTTACCTTGTCATTGAGCACCATTAGAACATAATTTATAATTTCATCTTTGTTGGTTGACTCCTCATCTTTGAATGCACTCGAATCATCCCAAGTCGTCTTGAGTGCTTTCTTTTTCTTTGGCAGCTTCTTCTTCATTTGGGGATATTTATTTTTTAAGTGCCTCGACCTTTTACATTTATAACAAGTTATTGTATTATTTGTAAGTTCATTTTTATTCTTTGATTCTTGTTTTATAAACTTTTTAAATTTTATTGTAAGAAGTTCAAAGTCATTATTACTTGGTCTTTATTTATTCTAAGTGTCATATCCTTCCTATTCTTTGGAAGGTTATTCTCAAGTTCGTCATATGCAATATATGTCATTTCATAGGTCATCAAAGACCCAATAAGTTCTTTGAGTGAAAAATTATTCAAGTCCTTTATTTCTTATATTGTCATTACTTTATGATCCAAACTTTTTGGAAGGAACCTTAATATTTTATTAACAAGTTCAAAATCAGAAAAAATTTTACCAAGTACTTTTAGACTATTGATGATATCTGTAAAATGGGTGTACATATCTCTAATGGTCTTGTTTGGTTTTATATGAAACAACTGAAAATCACACATCAAAAGATTTATCTTAGATTCTTTTACTCTATTCGTGCCTTTATGAGTTGTCTAGTGTGTGCCAAATCTCATGTGTAGTTTTGCATAAAAAAATATGATTAAACTCATTTTTATTCAAAGCACAAAATAGAGCGTTCATAGCTCTAGCATTCAAAGAAAAAGTCTTTTTCTCTAAATTATTTTATTCATTCATTGATTTGGAAGACTTTTGAAAATCAATTTCAATAATATTCCATAAATTAAAATATATAGAAAGTAAGAAAACTCTCATTCAAGTTTTCAATATGTGTAGTCTGTCCTATTAAACATAGGAGGACGAACAATAGAAAGACCCTCTTGATTGTCGGTAAAAGCCTTTTCTTATGGGTGTTAAACCAAATGAGAAAAACCTTAGCTCTGATACCAACTGTTAGGACCGTATCGACACTAAGAGGGGGGGTGAATTAGTACTTTTGTAAAACTTACATCGATTCGGAAACTTCGTTCAATAAAGCCATATCGGAAAGATGTTTAACTTAAAAATATACAAAAGCGTAATGAGCATAGTGAGAGTAAGAAATTAGTTTACAATGTAAATAAAAAGCATAAAGTAAATGCAAATCAGATTTTATAGTGGTTTGGTCATCCCGACCTATGTCCACTCTCGATTCCTCTTCACTTGAGGTCATTGGCTTTCACTATCTCTTTTGCAAGTGTTCCCTCACATACCTCCCTTAGGACTATTACTAACCTCTAGGAGGAGGGACTCTACACTTTAAGAGATTACAACTTTGGAATCATAGAGTTTTTGTTCTATTTTAATATTTTTATCAAGCAAGAATTTGTGGGGTATTTATAGACCCCAAAGGACTTAAAAAATTAGAGCCAAAATTCAAATCCCCAGGTTTTCGGGGGTACCGCCAATACTGGGTGGTACCACCACTTATCAGTCTAACATTGGCTGGTACCACCACCTAGTATGGTGGTACCATCGCCTAACACACTAACACTGGGCGGTACTACCATCTAATCTGGCGATACCACCGCTTGATAGCTAAGAAAAGTGTGCTCGAACCTTTCCCTAGTCTTTTGACTTCTTTATTAGGTTCATCTTCAATAATCAACTTGCGATCAGACAATTCTCTGATCCTCTCGGTGGCTTTAGCATCAACCTCTACTACTTCCTCCTCCAATGAAGGGGTCGAAATCAATGCCAAAAAGAGATTCTCTTTTGAGGAGAGACCCTACACCGTAGTCAGTATTTGGGTGAAACAATGCCAACTCAATTAAACCTAAACTAACTCGATCTATGCAAATTATTACAAAGCACTTAATCATATATTTTTCGGTATGCCATTGGTTCTTCCGGCACTTCATCGATCCTTTGGCGCATCGTCCTCTCCTTCGGCGTATTGCCCAATCGACATGTTGACTCCTACAACTTCTGATCTCCTTGGCGCAATGTACGATCCTTTGGCCCGATGCCCGAATTCATGGCACGAAGCCTTCTGCCGATACGTCGACCGATCCTTCGACCTGAAGTTCAATCTTTTGACATGTTCACTCCGGCCTAAAATCTGATTCTTCCTACTTTAATTAATTTACTTTTTCTGATCAAAGTTAGTCCCGCGTCACTCAAAACGCAGATTAAATTGAAACTCATTAATTGATTTCATTATCAAAATCTGAGATTTAACAATCTTTCTCTTTTTGATGATGACAATTAATTGATGATTGAGTTTAAACTAAACTCCTTATATCAATATACCATATTGATATAAACCTCGAATTCAAATTGAATTCAAGTCAAAGCAATTTTAATCATGAATCCAAGCAACATGTCATCATAAAATCATGCATAATCAAAATTTTAATACATCATTCCATGCATGATCATTATCATAACTTGGGAGGCACATTCAGTGACCCAAATATTGGGTTAGGCGGTGGCACCGCTAGAACAGGCGGTAGAACCGCCTGTGAGTTGGAAAACTCAAAAAACTCGGTCTTAGGCTGTAGGCGGTGGTACCACCCATACTTGAAAGACCTAGAAGTTTAAATTTTTGGCTCTATTTTTAAAACCATTTGGGGCCTATAAATACCCCACTTGGGTAGCAAAAAAGGAGCAAGAATTCTTGAGAAAAAAAACTAAGTAAACTCTACCAAAACTTTGAGTTCCCTCATCTTAGTGATTAGAGTTAGTCCTAAGGGAGGTATGTGAGGGAATACTTGTAAAAGAGTGACTTGTACGGGTTATCTCCAAAACCCGTGAAAAGGAGAAAGTACTATAAAGAGGTGGTTGGTCTTCGCCTATTGAAAGAAGACCTTTAGTGGACACCGGTGACCTCAACGGAGGAGGAATCATAAGTGGATGTAGGTCACTACGACCGAACCACTATAAATTCCGGTGTGTTCTTTCCTTACTGCTTATTCTCTTTATTGCATTCTACTTTACTTCATTGCAAACTATCCGATCCCCTTTTCTCTATTCACTTGCAAACTTATGAGTCAAACAAATGGTTTTTGTCGGAATCGATTTTTATTGTACGAAGATTTTTAAACCGATGTAATTTTTCTGCTACACTAATTCACCCCCTCTCTTAGTGCCGACTTAATCCTAACATTCGGGCATCGGGCTAAGAAGATTGGACATTGTGTCAAGGAGATCGGATGTTGCAAGAAGGCAACATGCTGATTGGGCAATACGTCGAAGGAGAGGACAATGCGCCGAAGGGTCGGACGAAGCGCCAAATGAATCAATAACATATCGGACAATATCTGATTAATGCTTTGTAATAATTGTCTAGATCGAAGTAGTTTTAGTTCTAATTGGGTTGGTTTATAATGTAATTAGGCCAACTCAATTAGGGGCCAATTGAGCCTATGTTGGGGCTATTTTGGGCCAAGAGAAAGGTTCATTCAATGACCCAAAAGTTGGGTCAAGCGATGGCCCCGCTAGAGGCTCAATCTCCAAGACACAATCTCCGAGACTGTTTCAGGCGGTAGTATCGCCAAATTGGGTGGTGGTACCACCTAGACACAGTCTCCCAAACAATGTCAAGTGGTAGTATCGCCAATCTGGGTGATGGTACAGTCTAGTGTTAATGCTGTAGGTGGTAGTACCGCTTAGCACAGGCAGTGGTATCGTCAGGACCTGAGAAACCTAAGATGAGATATTTTTTGGCTTAATTTTTTAAGTCATTTGAGGTCTATAAATACCCCAACTATTCATGCATAGAAAAGCATAAAATTGAGTTAAAAAATGGAGAAAGAATCCTTATGAAAAAGTTATAAATCTCCTAGCATGGAGTCACCTCTTCCTAGTATTTAGAAGTTCTTCTAAATGGAGAAATTAGGTCTAAGTGTAAAAGAGAGAAGTGTAAAGGTTCTCTCCTGAACCTGTGAAAAAGATAAAGAGATGTAAAAGAGTAGTTGATATTCGCCCGTTAAAAGATCGGTAGTGGAAGCAAGTGGCCTTGAGTGAAAAGGAATCAGGAGTGGATGTAGGTCACAATGACCGAACCACTATAAAACTTGGTTTACATTTCTTTTATGCTTTTCACTTATATTGCAAATTGATTTACTTGCTTATTACTTTCACTACCTTACGAACATGCTTTCAAGTCAAGCATTTTTCCAATCGATTTTCATCTAACGAGAATTTTCAAATCGACATGATTTTATCGTAAGCACTAATTCACCCTCCCCCCCCTCACTCCCCCTCCTCTCTTAATGTCGACTTGGTCCTAATAGTGGCGACGGATGCCGATCAAGTTTGGAAGATTCCTTGAGAGATAGCTATCTAAAATTGTGACATGCTCCTCTTAAGTCTAATCAAAGGGGTGTCCATGAGGTAGACCGACAACCTCATTAACAATGCTCACAATTCCTTTGTTATGGTAAGTGCCAGTGAGGCATCTGACCTTTATGGTTCTATATCACCCTAATCATAGGTTCTGCTTTGCAAGGACAACATTTGTTATTGACTCTCTTGAATCGAGTCAGAGATTCCTCAACTACCCTAGCTTGAGTAATGAGAGAAAGGGATGACTTCGTAATGAGGGCTACGGAAAGGAATTCCTTTATTGACAAAGTCGAGAGGCTCTGAGTGCAAACAATGGATGTGGAGAGAGAGCTAGCAATAGAGAATCATCACTCAACAAATCTAGCCAATCAACTACATTTGATGCTTTGAATTGTCAACAAAGCGAGAGCCAATTGCCTCCAGCTCAACAAGGCATAGTTAAAGTCAAACGAGGAGATGGCGACCCTCTACATTAAGAATGTCAACTTGTAGCAAGCTATGGAGTGGGTGATGAGGCAACTTAGGATCGAGGAGTAGCGAAAGTTAGAGTATGATGCAATAAGAGTCACCAAATATAAGGTATCTAAAAGGTTTGAGAAGGGTCTAACCCAAGTCTCATTTAATGTCTAGCACTTTAGGTATTAGCTTGCAATATCTCAAACGTTTTATGACCACCTTGGGCTCAAGCTCTTAGAAAGCCTCAATAGCAAGTGGCCTACTAATGAGGAGATGGTCTTCACTGAATCCGACGGACTCAATAACCATAAGGAATATAAGTGTCCTATGAAAGAAGGGGAAGTCGAGGGATAGGTTCTCAAGGAGGGCACCGAGGTAGCTAATCCCGAGGGCGTTCCACCAAACCTTGAAGGTGACAAAGCCGTTGAAGGGGCCAAAGGAGCTCTAGTGGATCCTCCTACTATCGCACCTATTAAAGTCGAGGATGTCGCCCAACCCACCAATGTCATTGACGTCGAGATTTATGCATTGGGGGTCATAGCTATTACTGCAATAGAAATCGAGCTAATCCAACCTCTTTCTTCCAATCTCTTCCTAGCTATTACTGCAAGAGAAATCGAGCTAATCCAACCTCTTTCTTCCAATCTCTCCCCTTTGCCCTCAAAGGATGATGATATGGTTGAGGTCAAGAGTAAGTATTGAGATTAGGCTTGGCCTCTAGGCTCATAGAAGCTTTTTTTTTTAATGAAAATCAGTTTTATTTTATTTACAAGTAAGTTACTATATTGTTGAATTGAGTTTTTCTTCATGGGTAATATTTTTGAAGATGTTGAATATTCCAAGTTTAAGAGATGTCCGAGCCTCCTAGGGTCTCGGTCAGACTTCCTTGTTAACTAGATAGAGATCTTCTCAAGTTGGTGCCAACTTTTCTCAAGAGTAAGTGGGATCACTAACTTTAGCCCAAGTCCAAAGGCCTTATATCTCATTTTAGAGCATTTTTATCTTACATCTTAGGTCCTCCATTTCTATAAGATATGTATTTTACAAAAACCCCATAAATCAATTTTGATTTTGTACTTATTGATCAAAAAATCTATAAGCAACTTAAGAGCTCAATTTCAGCCCAGTAAGTTCAAAATAAAGACATTTTATATAGTGTCAATTATATAATGATAGGTTTAATGAGACTACTGCAGTTAACATTACAACTTGCAGCCAGCTTTTGCAAAGCCTCACGCAGACACATGATTTAGCCGTAGGCAGTACCGCAAGCAAACTTATCAGTTGGGTTTACAGACGACGAACAAACACATTTACTAAACATTGCATTTGGATTTGCAAGTGCAAATCCAACTATTAGATCAACTACGACAGTTCAGAGAAAGAAGACGAATAAAGGTAGAAAGTGAGCAAAGTAAGAAGAATACGAAAAAGAAGAGTAAGAATAAAATGAAAATGGTTAAGAAGATGATAAAGTGGAGAAGAAATATGATAAACAGAGAATGAGTAGAGGAAAAAGATGAGGAAGAAAAACAAGAGGAAAAAGAGGAACGATAGAAAGAAGAGGATGAAGAGGAAAAGGAATATTAAATAGTAGTAAAAGAGAGGAAAGAAGAACAAAGAGAAGTACAAATGAAGTCATTTATAATGTTTCCATAGGTTAGTTGACCGTATGTTAATACGGCTCCCTCAAAAATTGCTTCCACTTTATTTGCATAAGCTGTAACACAGTCGAATGTAGCAAACAGAGTTAAAAGAATTTGTTACCATAAGCATAGCAATTAACAAATGCGATCTCCATACTGATCCCGATTGCCCTTTATCCTAAATACCTTTCAAATGACAAGTATGTCCTAAGCCAATAAACAATTATTCAGATTTAGCAGCCATGAGCCTTACTGCCAGTGTAGCTCTTCCAAAGCCTGTCTGTGGACCCTAGGGTCCCCTGCTGCTACAACGTTAAAACCTGAAATGAAGTTACAGCATCATTTGTTTATTAATTGGAAACGGAAAACAAACTGAAAATGTCAGAGATGCATAAGAATATGAAAAGTTCTAGTTCCCTAAACACACTACTTGGATTTGAATTGCTTGGTTGGAAGGTACCAAGACTAGTAATTGTATCAGAAAAGTTATGGGTTCACCACAAACAAGAATAAAATACACAGTTATGTCACAGGAACAAGATGAAACAGCACAACAGCAAAAGAGCCATACTTGTTGGACGTGAGTCGGGGTAGACATTCCAGTAAAGCTTATGTCCTTTCCAATCAGTTATTGATCCCCCAGCACCTTCTATTACAGGTACCAACGAGAGAAAGTCATAGGGCTGTCAAGCAGTAAGATTTTACATGAGCAACAGGCAGTTGAAAGATATATTCTTGAAAATGACATTGGATATATATGTTTTCATTTACTTTCTAATGCTAATGTAACTGGAAGTTATGAAACCCCAATTCCACATTGTTATAGGATGAAAACACTCCATTTGTTTCAATAGTTCAAGTTGGAATACAGAATCCATCCTGTCATCCAGATAGGGGTAACAAGATTCTGCTTCACTATGTCATGATTACTAGTCCACATTGATCACATCAGGATTGACAGAGACCTCAAGTCCAAAAGAGGACCAAGCTTGTAGTACCCCAATCGGTACTACATTAAAAGTGGATGATGGGTTGAGTTGGTTTCTAGGACTAGATAGATTTGGTAATACTGAGCTTAACCATTTCAAACCATGTGGTAAAGTTCCACCAATGTTCTAAGCCAGTTAAGTCTATTGGTTTAGATTGTGACATACCTTCGATTAAACATGACTTGGGACACCAAGACAGGGTATTACCATAATGACTTATGACTGATGAGTATATGACAAGTCGAATCTTGAATACCCAAGAAAAGAAAGGGCCTAGCACTATAAACGGAAACAGCAAACCAAGGTTGTGCACTATTAAATATTGAAGCAAATAGACTACCCAGTGGAACAAGCTGAACTGATATTAAGGTCATCCTAAGAGAGTTATTCGGAATAGATATCTCACCTTTAGCCCAGACTCAATTACAAGATCAACATATCCAGAAGCCAGAAGAGCATAAGCATAACAATCGCAACCATACAGTGGAACTTTGACCTAGCATTAAAATATATAAACAGAGGAAATGAGCAAGTATCAATAAGTGTGCCTCACATGGACTTTGACACATTTAATATTTTTCTTATCCACTGAAAAATCAAGCAAAAAATACAGTACATGGCCAATTCACATTGGTCACCTTATCTCTTACACAACAGAAAGCTTTTTCAGCATCGCCACTAAAGAGATGTGGACTTGTCGTATACCTGAGAAAAGAAATAATCTAATGACAAAATATTGTGTTTCATATCAAGGTAGAAAACCCATAAATTTCACACAACTGAATGCAAAATCACTGTGATTCAACTAATATTCTATCAAAGACAAGAACCCATACAAGTAAGCTTGTGAAAGTTTGTTACAATCACGTGTTGAAACTTCCCGTCCATTCATTGTTGTTGTTCTCCCATCAATCCCAACCCATCTTTCTCTTAAGACAGGTTGATCAATGATGCCAATAATCTGAATGAAAAATAAAGATGAAAAGTAATTCAGTGTGTGGAAACAAAACAGAGACCTACAATAAGTACGTAATAACAACAAATATAAGTTATTCCATGTTCATTCGTCACAAACTTGATAATATAAATGTGAGAAAAGTCTATAGAAATTATATAGAAATGCATTGGCATACAACAGAGATATGTTGATTTGCTTACAAGTAAAATAGACATTGTATTAAAGCCACATTTATAAGGTGTTCCTCAAGCAGCCAACGAGAAATGTGACTTATTCGAGTAAATTGTTTAATAAATAAATGAAAATTTGCTGATATATCCCTGCATATATCCTATTCACCTCTTCAAAAATTGGAACTACCAATCAGGGCACTTCAAATTTTATAATTCTTTACATAGCTCCTTAAAGTTAAAGTCAATTGTTGAATTTCTAGACTCTGACACTTGTACCACGAAATGATTAGATACCTTCAAAGAATTTAAAAGATTAGAATGCTGTGGAACAAAACCTTCAAGATTAATTTGCAGAAATTGGTTTCTGTATGCATACAGTCGAAGATAAAACTATCATTGTTCCCTCTCTTTAGTAATAATATATTCAACAAATATAACAATATAGGTAATTTATTTAACATAAGTCCTTATGCCCAAACCTAACTCAGCTACCTTCTTTTACCTCTTTAAGTCTCTGCCGAGATTTCACACATCTCCAAATGGGTTTTGGAAAGAATCCTGGCCACGACTGCGTCAATGTCGAATTACATCGACATTTCTAGGACGTTCTCAAGTATCCCATTCCTCATCTGCTTTCCACACCTCCAGGCATCTCCCCCAGTTGAGGAAAAACTCTTTTTGTCTTTATTCCTAAGAAAGACAACCCCTAGGTGGTCAAGGACCTTAGACCTATAGCCTCCAAGTGGTCAAAGACTTTAGATCCATTGCTCTTTGCGATGTGATTTATAAACTCCTATCTAAGGTTCTTGCCAACCGGATCAAAACTTCCTTCAAAATCTTATCAGTCTTGAGCAATCTGCTTTTGTCTAAGGTAGGACTACTCACAACTTGGATCAATTATTCAACAAGATGGAGAAATCGATAAAGATATTATTCATAGAATAAAAACAAAATGGTTAAAATGATGAGGGGCAACAGTCTTGTGTGATCATCGAATACCTTTAAGATTAAAAAAAAAATTTATAAGACAGTTATGAGACCAACAATGCTTTATGGATCTAGGTGTTGAATAGTTAAGAAAAAAACATACAAAAAATTTATGCTGTCGAGATAAGAATGTTGAAGTGGATGCGTGGAGTTACTAATGAAATATAGGATAATAAATACTTTTATCCGTAAACAACTAGGTATTGATTTGATATAAGATAAGATGAGAAAAAATCATTTAAGATAGTATGGACATGTGCTGAAAAGACCTCTAAATACGATACTCAAAAGAGGTGAAATAATTAATATTAATGGTACGAAGAAAGATAGAGGAAGACGTAAAGAGACTTTAATAGAAACTATAAACAAAGATTTAAGCACTCTGAACTTAACTAAATATATGACTTTTTACAGATCTCAATAGCGACAAAGATCCATATAACCGACCCAAAATAGTTGGGACTTACGACTTGTTATTGTTAAGGACTATTCATAATAACATCATTATAGTCAACAAACTAGTTCATACACTTTCTAAAATCGAAAGGTCAATCTCCTCTTATCCTCCTGAAGCTAGATATAAAAAAGGAATTTGACCCCCTCTCCTAAGAAGCTATTCACAAAGCACTCCTTACCAACTTTCCCCTATTTACAAAGGGACACCCTTTCCCCTTATCTATTTATTTTCGCACAACAGATCCTCTTCTCTTTAATCACATCGTTTGGAGCTCAAAAGCTTATTACTCCTTTTAATCTCAAGAGGGTGCATTTGTCATATTTAGTGTTTGTTGACAACCTCCTTTTAGCTTTTTGTGCTAATTCACAAACTTGTGTCAACATCCTTAAGGCCCTCGATATCTTCCAAAATCTTACTAGTCTGAAAGTCACTTTACACAAAGATAACATTTACTTCTCTAAGCATGTGTCCCTTGCCTCCAAAAACTCTACTTGTAACTCTTTGGGTATTAGGGCAAGGCGTTGGCTTATGAAATACCTTGGCTCCTTCCTTTCTCTTGGTCACCTCCCAAAAAGCTATCAAAATATCCCTATGGATAAGACCCTCTCCCGTGTCCAAGGATGGTATAAGGGTCTTATTTCTCAGGCTAGGTAGATGGTTCTTATTACCTCTGTAATTAACTCTATTCAGACTCATCTCCTCAATGACAGCATATCAGATTCCATATTTAACCATATGATCCGCATTACTAGGAATTTTTTCTGAAATACGAACTCCTCCGCTTCTCATATGATGATTATTAGTTGGGACACCATTTCTAAACACAAATACTACGAGGGTCTAGGTTTACGTGATCTTGTTACAATCAAGGAGTCAATTTGTGCCAAGTGGATTCTGTGGATCCTTAATAACTTTGATTCTCTCTAGGTGGCATCCTTAAAGCTAAATATGGGGATCTTCACCCTTGGATTAACCCTTCTCCTAATAATCTTTCTTAGTCTAGGTGCAATATCAACAATCTTACCACGAGTATTAAAGCAGGATTTAGGAAGATGATTAGCAATGGTACTAATACCAACATTTGGAATGATTTATGGATTGATAACATTCATCTTAGTTTCCGACCTACCTTGATTAATGTGATGGAAATCTCTAATTTTAGTAATGTTTTCAAGTTTCTGATTGCTAACTCTTAAAATGTTTCTATCCACGAGCATTTTTTTCATTCCTCCTTGTTTGAAATGATTCTTAAAATTCATATTCTTAGGTGCCCCGATGATGACATATGGATTTAGAAGACCAATCATTTGGGCTCTCTCTCTACCAGTGGTGCCTATCAGTATATTAAATCAGACTCTAGGGTTAAGGTTTGATAGGGCTGGAAAGCGACATAATAACTTTCTATTTCACCAAAGGTCAAAGTTTTTCTTTTGAAATTATCCTGGAATCATCTTCCAACATTTAATTTATTTGCTCATCTTTCCCATCACAAATTAGATAGTTGTTTTGTATGTAATCTCCACTGCTCCATGTTGACTCATCCTTACACTAATTCCTTGAATGCCCTTTTGCTATTACCTTTTGGAATATGCTTCGATGTACAGTTGGTCTTCGTTTTAAATTCTTTATGCTAGTTACAGGTGCCCTGCAAGTCAATCATGTGAGTGATGGCACGTGTGATATACTGCACAATCTCTTTTGATTATTATTATTATTGCATTTTCTCACTTTATATTATGTGATGAATATATATTATGATTGTCATTGGATCTGTGTAACGGGAATTGAATCATGATAATGAGATCAATTCGCCTTTAAACACAAATCCTAAATATTTCTGGTCATAGGTTACTCAATAGGGACATCGAGATAACCGGATAGACCGGTGTGCTATATACACGTCCATATGATGGAGGCAGCTGATCTTATAGCTGCTTGTGTGGGGACACTAAGGATATAATACAGGTGCTCATTGGAGAATGAGTTCATTGAATGATCCGCTTAC
Source organism: Musa itinerans (assembly GCA_001649415.1). NCBI lineage: Eukaryota > Viridiplantae > Streptophyta > Magnoliopsida > Zingiberales > Musaceae > Musa > Musa itinerans. The sequence goes on along the minus strand of LVTN01000820.1, from coordinate 37,744 downwards.
AGAATGTTGGTTGGTTAATGATACCATATCGTCAGATTGATTTCGTAATCCCAATTGTGTATCCGATCCTTAGACTTGAGACACCAAGGATGTTTTGTTTGAATACTCCATTATTTAATACCGGACTTATAAGTACGAAAGTTTCGGATTTAGTACAGACGGTCATTGGGAATGGCAGCCAACCTTACGAAGGCAATTGGGTGCCAATAGAGGATCATCCACTCTCGATATCATGAGAGGAATATCCCAATGTTTTCACTCAAGCAAATATCTGGCCAAGGTCAATCGGATCGTGATGAATCCGATAAGCATGAGATTCGAATTGAGAGAGTTTCTCCGAGAGAATCTGATTAAAGTGAGACTCGAATGGATTCCGTATGGGCTTGATAGCACCATGCCCGGTATACGAACTCTAAGATATTAGATGGATGAAGGACTATAGATACACGATAACTAAGGGCAAATAGGTCCAATGGATTAGATCCCCCTGTATCGTCTGAGGACTATAGCGTAGTGGCCTAATACATCAATAGTCAATGAGTTGAGTGAATCATTATGGGGATAATAATTCACTGAGTCATAAAGAGTTCTGATAGGTGCAACTCACGGCCAGCTCGAGATTGAGCCTAGAGGGTCACATACATATGGTGGACAACGCGACGAATAGAGGATTGGATATGGGATATCCGACAAGCCTCTATTTTAATAGATCCTTGAGAGAGACTCAATAGAGCTTAGAATGGTTATTGGATGGGGATCCAATTTCCATTAAGCTAGAGGTAATTGGATAGAGATTCAATACCCAAAAAAGGGATACATTAGGGTTAGTTAAAGGAGGCTCTCTATAAATATGAGTTGAGACTAAAAGGGTCATAGGCTAGACCCCTATTGTTGCCAACCTCCTCATCTCCTCCCCCTTTCTTCCTCTAGTCGACTGCCCCCTCTTTGGTGCAAGAGGACAGCAAGAGGGACCGATCCCTCCTTGAGTGCTGCTACGTGGTGGTGCGCAATCGCGAGGAAAGAACATACTACACGAGGTGCGTCGTTGCTGTGTTCATCGTGTGGATCATCGCTAGAGAGGAGTTTGTGAGAGCTCCTTTATCCATGGACTAGGATCTGCAATCTTAAGGGATATACGAGTTCCCCTAGATGAGAACGTCTTAACCACTTTATGCAATTTTCAGTTTCACGAGTTTTATGCTCCCCGTCTTCGCACAGTGATTCAATAAGATTGTTTTGGGAAATCAGTTTTTATTTTCTACTTTCTATCGCGCATGTGATGCTCCCCAAGGTTTCCCTACATTGGTATCAAAGTTAGGTTGCTCGTGCGATGATTGGTTTTCTAATTGTATGCTATGATGAATCGCGTAGAATCGATTTTTGCATAAAGTAGTTACGTTCGTTGTTGATCCGAGATTTGTACAGCACATGTTTTGGGGGCTAAAAGGTTCTGTCAGCTAGTGGTTTATTGTCAAAACAGTTGACAAAAAACTGGGAAAAAGGGCAACAATTGTTGCAGCCCCGCAACATTGGCTGAAGTCTACTTGTAGCCTTGGCCGAGAGCAATACTTGCTTCTCTCAACCTAGCCAAAGGTTGCATGGTCGAGAGCAACCAACCATGCGGCCAAAGATTCCTGACCGCAAGGGCAACCCTGGCAGCCAAGATTTCCTAACCGACTAGGGGTACTCGGTGACCAAGGTTTCATGGCCACTTGGGGTACCCTGCAATGTGGATATAGTAGGGTTTCTCAAATTGCATTATGGATTAATTCAAGTTTAATTAATTAATTAGTTTAATTAATTATTACTTAGTTAGTCTTATATATGCATATACATGTGATGTATGATGTGGACAGATGATTATGGGCCATGTGAGATGATGTGTATATGTGTATGTGATTATTATTAGGGCTCGAGAGCCTCTCTCTCTCTCTCTCTCATTATATCCAACATGTATTTTTATCTCCTCGGTGTTGTACCTCCCCTTGATAAGATTAAGATTTCTCATTTATGTGATATGTACATTTTTGGGCCTGTGTGCCTATAATTAAGTTATAATTGCACGAGATGACGCAATGGGAGTGTAGAGGTGCCAACGGGACCCAGGAGGACATGGAGATCATTGGGCATAGAGATGCGCCGAGGTTCTGGCAGAACCAATGAGGATGAGACGGATGATCACTGGGCATGGAGATTCGCTTACTGAGACACACATAGAGATTTTGTACGTGATCATGCCTTTTGGCTCAAGCCTTATCATATTAGGTTCTGGTACATGATCATATAGTGTGGATGCCTATATATGATAGATGTTTATTTTTGCACCTACTAAGGGGAGGGGGGGGGTGTGTGTGTGTATGTATATGTGTGTGTGTATATATATATATATATATATATAGAGTTATTAGGTCCACTGGCTCGGGCCTGATCATATTAGGCTGTGGTCCATGATCATCTGGTGTGATTACTTATACACCTACTAGATATGTATATATATATATATATATATGCATGTGATGTAAATATATATCAAATATATGTGTGTAATGCATCATATTCAACTACGAGACCATATTAAATCAAAAAAATCTTTCAATAATAATATTAAAACGGTAAAAATGAGGCGATTAGATTGACCAACATGGCCTTTCATCATTATAGGCAAAAATCATTTTTCGATATACGCTGAGTTAGTCAAATCCCTCAAGACTTACCTATATTGGGATTTGAGATCTTGCCTACGGCATGAAGATATCATCGGTGACCTGAGGACATGGTATGCTTGGTCGAGTCCCTCGAGAGTATATCATCGAATCAAACTCATCTTGTAATGATAGTGCTGATTTAACCGAACATCATGGTCGATCGAGTCGCTCGAGGTCATGATGGTTTTGAGGCCGAATAGGACGGGAATCACATGTTGTGATCAGCAAGAGTTGTCTACATTTTGGACTTAGTGTGATTGATCGAGTCCTTCGAGGTCATACTAAGATACCAACTAGATCTCGATCCTCGATAGAAATCCGTCAGAGATTTTCAATTCACATGTTGAAGGATGTCGTGTGTTTCGCGAGAAAATAGTAGGAGTAGATTAAGATAAAAGGTCATGTCTTAATTGTTTTTCGTAAAATCTAAAATCTGCATGTTATTTATTTTCTGCTACATCTTTACTTTTTAGAAATATATCACTTGCAAATCCCTTACATGGCATACTAGATATCAACCGTCTCACTAGTCCAAACTATACGGATTGACTCCGCAACCTGAGAATTATTTTCACGACGGAGAAAATCGCGTACATTCTTGACACAATTGTACCTATGTATACGAAAGGGACAAGTGAAGATGAGATTGCTCACTACATGAAGCATATAAATGATTCCACTCTTGCTCAGTATTACAAGTTAGGTTCTATGACTCCCGAGTTATAGAGGCAGCATAAAAAGATAGATGTCGGATCCATCCTCCATCTCTGTAAATTATTTGAAGAACAGGAAAGGACTCAACGATATGAGATATCCAAAAGTTTCTTCTATGCACAGATGACTGAGGGGACATCGGTTTAGAATCATGTCCTTAAGATGATTTAGTGGATTGAGAAGCTCACAGATCTAGGAATGGTCCTAGAGGATAACCCGTGTGTAGATCTTATACTTCAATCCCTGCTAGATTCCTTTTCACAGTTCATAATGAATTTTAACATGAACAAGCTTGAGATGACTCTCCCTGAGCTCCTCAATATGTTGAGAGAGGCTGAGAGCACCATCAAGAAAGAAAGTTCTCTATGTTGGTAAGACTAGAAAGAAAAGGAAGGTAGAGAAGTCCCTTAAGAAAGGCAGGGGCAAAGGTTGCCAAAAAGGACCCGACAAAGGGTAAAGGATAGTGCTTCCACTGCGATAAAGACGGGTACTGGAAAAGGAACTATAAGGAGTACATTGCAAAAAAGATAAAACAGAAGCTTGGAGAAGCTTTAGATACATTCATGATTGATCTCCATTTGTCAGAAAGTTATGATAATGCATGGGTATTGGATACTAGCAGTGCATCTCATATCTACAATTCGATGTAGGTTCTAGCAAGGGCTAAGAGATTAACGAGAGAGGAGATGGACCTCAAGATGGGGAATGGCGCAAAGGTTGCTGTTGTTACCATTGGCAAGGTTACCCTACAGTTGCCTGGTGGAGCCATTCTTGCATTAAATACATGTTATTTCGTTCTTTCAATCATCAAAAACATTATTTTCATTTCTTGTTTGATAAATAGTTGATATAAATTAGTTTTTGAGAACAATGATTGTTTACTGATTTTAGATGACAAGATCATCAGTAGAGGAATATTAAATAATGATTTATTTATGTCTAAGAGGAAGCAAGATGAGGTGAATGATGCATAGCTGTGGCATTATAGGCTAGGTCATATCCACGGGGGAAGAATTCAAAGGCTGTTAAAGGTTGGATACTTATATCCATTTGATTATGAATCATATGCAACCTGCGAGTCTTGCCTTTAAGGGAAATTGACCAATTTTTCATTTAGTGGAATTGGAGAGAGAGCCACTGAGTTGCTAGGACTCGTACATACTGATGTATATGGTCCTATATCAACTCAGGCCATAGGTAGTTATTCTTATCTCATTACATTCATTGATGATTTCTCAAAGTATGAACATGTATACTTAATGAAGTACAAGTCCAAAGCCTTCGAGAAATTTAGGGAATACAAGAATGAAATAGAAAACCAGACTGGAAAGAGTATCAAGACTCTTCGATCAAATCTAGGAGGAGAATACTTGAGTACAGAGTTCACCCAGTTCCTCAAAGACCATGTGATCATATCCCAATGGACCCCTCCTTATATACCTCAACTCAATGGTGTATTGGAAATAAGGAACCGCACGCTATTGGACATGGTGTGATCCATGATGAGTTTTGCTGACCTACTCGTCTCTTTCTAGGGCTACGTCCTAAAGTCTGCAGCTTACCGTTTGAACAAAGTTTCATCTAAAGCGGTAGTGTCTACACCATATAAGGTATGGAAAAGAAAGAAACCCGATCTTAAGGATGTTAAGATTTGGGGTTGCCCTACCCACGTTAAAAGACACAACCCCGATAAGTTGAAATCAAGGACGGAATGGTGCAAATTCGTGGGATACCCCAAGGAGACTTATAGGTATTACTTCTATTACCCCAAGAACCAAAAGGTCTTTGTTGCCAAGAAGGCAGTGTTCCTTAATAAGGAACATATTCTTCATGGAAACAGTGGGAGAGTAATAGAGTTGAGCGAGATTGGAGAACCTAGCTCAAGCACCATTCCACATGACAAGTCTGTTCAAGTACCTAGCACACAAGTTCCAACTTTGCGTAGGTCCAGTAGAGTATCCAACTCTCCTGAGAGATATATGGGACATATCAACGGTGATGACATTGAGGATATCGATCCTTAAACCTACGATGAGGCTATTACAAGTACAAACTCCAAGAAGTGATAAGAGGTCATGAATTTCGAGATAAATTCCATGTACTCCAACTAGGTTTAGAACCTAATTGATACACCTAAGGCTATTGTACCCATTGGTTGCAAGTGGATCTTCAAGAAGAAGATTAAAGTAGATGGAAAGGTAGAGACCTATAGGGCAAGGTTTGTGGCTAAAGAATATCGTCAAAGGCAATGTATTGACTATGACGAAACCTTCTCTCCCATGGTCATGCTAAAATCCATCTGAATTCTGTTGGTCATTGTAACACTATAATTATGAGATCTGGTAGATAGACATGAAAACTATATTCCTCAATGGCAACATCGCGGAGGAGGTATATATAATACAACATCAGGGATTCATGTGAAAAGTTCAAATAAGGTGTGCAGATTGCTTAAGTCCATCTATGAACTAAAACAAGCTTCCCGAAATTGGAACATAAGATTTGATGAGGCAATTAGATCTTATAACTTCATTAAAAATGAAGATGAAACTTGTGTGTATAGGAAGGTAAGTAGGAGTACTATCACCTTCTTGGTGTTATATGTAAATGGCATCCTAATAATTGGGAATGATATAGGAATGCTCTCCACGGTTAAGACTTGGTTATCTAGACACTTCTCCATAAAGGACTTAGGGGATCCTACATTTTAGGGATTTGGATCTATATAGATAAATCCAAGAGGATACTTAGCTTGTCCCAGTCCAGGTACATAGACACTATTATCAAAAGATTTTGCATGAAAAATTCCAAGAGATAACTCATACCAATGAGATATGGAATATCACCTTCTAGGAGTATCTCCCCAAAGACTCCTGTAGAAAAGGTAGACATGAATAGGATATCCTATGCCTCTGCGATAGGATATATTATGTATGTTATGTTATATACTAAGCATGATACAACGCATGCTCTAAGTGATACAAACATGTATCAAGTGGATCTAGGTTTCGAATACTAGAAGGCAGTAAAGTATATCCTTAAGTACTTGAGAAGAACTAAGGATTTCTTATTAATATACGGAGGTGGTAACATCAAGGTTGAGGGCTACACAAACTCAAGTTTCCAATCCAATGTCGATAACAGCAAGTCAAACTCAGGGTATGTGTTCACCCTAAATGGAGGAGCAGTAAGTTGGAAGAGTTCTAAGCAAGACACTACTGTTGACTCAACCACTGAGGCGAAGTATATTGTTGCGGTAGAAGCAGCAAATGAGGCAGTTGTACCGGGCAACGAGGAGTTGATTCCCTTGTATTGCGACAACAATGGGGCGATTGCTCAAAAGAAGGAACTCAAGTCTCATTAGAAATCCAAGCACGATCTAAGGAGGTTCTACTTGATCAAAGAGAATGTAGCCCGTGGTAATGTAACAGTGGAAAGAGTTTCATCCGAAGATAATATTATATATCCACTGACAAAACCATTATCTCAAATTATTTTCGAGCATTACCGGGACCTGATGGGGATCAGGCATGTGGGTGATTGGCTTTAGGTCAAGTGGGACATTGATAGTTATAGGTGCCCTACAAGCCAATCACGTGAGTGATGATACGTGTGATATGCGACACAATCTCTTTTGATTATTATTTTATTACATTTTCTCACTTTATATTATGTGATGTCCTTGGATCTATGCAATGGGAATTGGATCATGATGAGATCATGATAATAAGACTAATTCGTATTTAAACACATATCCTAAATATTCCTAATCATAGGTTACTCGAAAATGACATCAAGATAACCGAACAGACCGGTATACTATATACTCGTCCATATGATGAAGACAACTTATCTCATAGCTGCTTATGTGGGGACACTAAGGGTATAGTATAAGTGCTCATTGGAGAATGAGTTCACTAAATTATCCACTTATGGAATGCTGGCTAGTAAATGATACCTCATCGTCAGACAGCAATTTCGTAGTCCTGGTTGTGTATCTGTTCCTTAGACTTGAGACGCCAAGGATGTCTTGTTTAAATACTTCATTCTTTGATACTGGACTTATAGGTCTAGAAGTTCCGGATCTAGTAAACGGTCACTGAGAATGGTAGCCAATCTTACGAAGGCAATTGGGTGTCAATAGAGGATCATCCACTCTCGATATTATAAGAGGAATATCCCGTGTGTTCTCATTTAGGTAAATCCGTGACCAGGGTCCACGAGTACTTAGCTCAGGGAAAGAGACAACTATAGCAATTACCACTCTAACTGAGATCCTTAGACTCATCTCCTATGGCTTCTGGTCTCCTTGGCTCAATAGAAATAAGATCAAATTCCACAATCATGTCAAACCTCCATCCTTCGTATTCAAGGTGGCTAGCCCTCATGAATGAGATTTATCAAGGTTATCCTGATCCCGAGGGGAGTAGAACTATAATCTCTATGAATCCACCAGGGAAGGAAATTTTGACTACATTTTATATTGTGATGGTTCTTCCACCTCTCCCGATTCTCTTGCAAGTATGGCTTCATCTTCATTTCCCCTCTCATTAGAACTATTATTGTAGGATGCTCTTCCTGCAAGGCACACAACTCAACGATAACTGAGGCTATGGCCTTTTTTAAAGATCTAAAACATGAGGAAGCCCAACAATGGAACCACCTATCGGTCTAAACTACTGCTCACTCACAGGAAACCCCTTGGTTTCTTTGTGAAATTATATATGATGTTAAGCTTTTTTTAAACCGTCTGTAAGTTTCCTGTTGTTATCCCTAGCGCTGTCAATCGCAAAGCTCACCAGCTCGCTTTTTGGGAGAACCTCTGAGTTCTCCACTTTTTGTAAAGTGGACGATGCTTGTAGATCATCCAACCCTCCAGCTAAGTTCTCTAATTTTCAATGAAATTCCATACTTCAAAAAAAAAAAACTATGTATAGTATACTTTTTTTGTTTCTTGTTATCTTACAAATAAAGTGTTATTTAGTACAATTTGGCAAAAGACCATTTCTTATCTTCTCCACTCTCTGACAGTGTTTGTTGCTTAATGCCCGCTCATTTATCTTCTCCATCATGTACATTATTCTCTTTTGTCTATTTGAACAACAGACATTGCTTTTCTACTGATAGGAAAATAGCATGATAACCCTAAATCTGTTCATTTTTGGTCACTTTCTGTTCATAGCCCATTACAATAAACTCACACATTCCGCTACTTATTGAGCACTAACTCAACTATCAGCATATAATTTCCAAAAGGATATGTTCTAATTGAAAAGCTGCAGAAATATCAACCTTCTCAATAATCCATAGGTCATACAACTTAATTGGTATGGACTTACAAGAAAAAGTTGAAATGTAACAGACTAGATGCTCACTAACTTATTTGACCCAACCATCTGTTACTGAAATTAGTTTGGTTGGTGGACTTAAATAGATTGTTTGAGCAAGCAGGAGTACAATGATTTTTCAGGACCTTATCTATGTATGCGAAAGTTATAATAACTAGAAAAAGGAAATAAAATAAAATATTCAATTCACCTCTCTTTTGGTTCAGTATACTGAAAGAAGTTTTCACCATTTTAATAACATATGAGCACATAATATAGCCTATCAATACACTGTAAAATGGAACCTAGTATATTAAAACAAACAAATAACTTATGATGCATGTATCAGTCATACTGGTTTCCCTTTGTGCAGAAGGGCAATAAGAGTACCAAACAAAGGTTTCCCTGCATATCATAACAACACAGGCGCATCAGCTCAAACACTCTCAAGTTTTCTCATATTTCTTGAATTAAAGATTTACTATTCAAGATCAAAGAAATTACCCGTAATGAAGCTTTTTGTGCCATCAATTGGGTCCAGAACCCAAACATAATCAGCAGACTTCTCCTGACACCTCCAACCATTCTCCTCGCCATAACTACACCAAAACATTGCCCACATCAAGAAACTCCTTTTCCCCCTCAACCGAAGTTAAATAACACCCAAGAAAAGAGGCGACTAACTAATCTTACACAGCATGCAAAGGAAAACTCTCCGATATGATCGAAACCATGGACTCCTCCGCTTCCCTATCGGCAATCGTCACCGGGCCTATGAAGAACCATTCGTTTACAACGAACAACCAAAACAGGTGAGAAAGAAAATGAAAAGTAATACGAAATCAGTAATCTTAGGAGACGGTGGACGCACGTACTGAGATCCTCCTTGTCGATGATCTCGAAGCTCTGGCGGAAGTACTTGCGCAGCACCTCGCCTGCGGCGTCGGCGACCGTGTTGGCCACCTCCGCGAACCGCTCCATTTCCGCCGTCACCGACATCCGCTTCGCCGGATCTGTTCTTGGGATGGAACAAGAAGCAGCAATCGGGCTTCTCTTCTGCACGGATGCAGGCCTCAGGAAGGAACCGGAATCAATGTGGAGGGAAGAGAAGGGGAGAGGGGAAGGGTTTAGGTCAAGGCAAGGAGAGCGGAGACGGATATGGGAAGAGGAGGAGAAGAGGAGGGAGGGTTGGGGTCGGGCGGCGAGCGAGCGGTGGGTTTGAGAGGGCAGCATCGGTCGCAGTGGGGTTTAAAGAGAGGCGAGGGAGCGAACGAGAGTGAGAAGGGAAGGCCACAACCAACAAATGGAGACGGACGTGGAGAGCAATGGCTGCCCGTGAATGGAAACAGGAAGTCAGGCTATTTTTCGTCAAACCGGGGAGGGCTACACCTAATAATAATAATAATAATAATAATATACCAACAGAATAAAAAACAAAACAAAAACTTAGCAACACTATGGATTCTGTCATATGATTCCTCGCAAGAAGCCGAACTGTCATCAATCCGTTTATAAAAAAAAGTACTTCCAACCAAGGTTCGTAATACCGTACCGATGTTTCGACTTGGGCTCGATACATATGGGTGTATCGAGCGATACACCCAAATGTACCAAGTGGTACACCCAGATGTACCGAGCAATGTAACACTGCAATAGTCGAAACCGATACATACCGTCCGGTAGCGGACGATCCACATACCGATAATCTATCGGATCGATACGTACCGCCCGTATCGGACGATACACTTCAGTATGACAGATCTTGCTTCCAACAATATATACAGTGTATACTGCTAAATATTAACAAAGATACTTTTTAGTTAGGGCACTTAGATATATTTACAAAAGCAAAGACATAATTTTGCTGATAATGGCCTAAAAATCGTTACACCAGCTAACAAAGTGCCTGTTGAGGTCATTGAAGACCTCAATGTCATGTCAAGTTGAATGAGCCTTATACTGTTATGCCTTTTCCTAGTGCGAAAAAGTTAAATCTAGGAAAGTTGAAGTTTCTCCTGGTACTCTAGACAGTAAAGCACGAGGTTAAATCAAGTTTCTAATCTAGCAAAGACGCTCGACACTTCTAGCGGCACCTCATCTGGCAAGCAGGAGGCAATTCAGTACTTACCTCTACCCGAACCAACATAATGAAAACAATTTTGAACCACATGTTCACCGTCACCGAGATGGACATATCTATCCAAATTGAAAACACCATTTACCCACAAGTTGTTCTGCGACCATTAGATAGGAGGCAAAGATGATGTGTAAACCAAAACAAAAAAAGAATTCAAGGAAACTACTAAAGGGGTAACTCCATTATCATATATATATATTTTTACCAAAAGAGTGATCTGTATAAGAGAACCCAAGATATGCAAGGCCTGAGCCTTGAATGCCATTTCTATTTATTGTTGCCATAGCTTTCCCTTTTACACATTCCATAAGTCGCAAATTCAAACCACGCTAAGCTCGACGAGGCAAAAATGGAGTCTGAGAATGCAATGATCTTCAGTATTGGAGAATGTCAATAGGCACAGAGAAAATCAGAAATTCATTGCTTGTGCTTGTGTTTAGTGCCTAAAGATATCTCTTGTTAAGTGCTTCCCTTACCAAGTACTGGTTTCATAAGGTTCTGCGCCTAATTTATTAGAAGCTTTATTCTTTCACCTCATCTGATTTACTAATAATTATACGTGACTTCCATTTCAGACAAGAGTCCTTTAACCCTTCTCCAGGGGTAATTTTATCATGTAACTGTGTTAGTGACCTTGATCTTAATGTAGACCTCATCTGTGGTCATATTTTTTCCATGGATTCTCAACAATCACCTCTATTATATGCATCTTCCCTCTGCCTAACACTGATTGAGTCTATTTTCGAACGGCTGTAGTTGGTCAGATATCTATTTACCATTGTGCTAAAGCTCATGATCCAGGGTGTAGTTGGTAGAAGAGTTATTTTTCATCTGCGCTCTGTGACACTCTTTTTTCCCTAAATGTTGGCTAAATCATCCAGCTTTTTAGTGGTCACCTCTTCATAATCACTCTGAATACCAACTTCTGCTTCCTAATCTCTAAGCTGAAAGTCTTTCCTCCAAAACAAACGCAAAATATGTGCTCGTGTATAATTGTACTTTTATATCCTCCTTGCACTCACCACTGGAAAATGCAGGTTTCTCTTAATCAGCAGCACCACTACTCAATCTTCCAGACTATTCTCTTTTTTTTTTTTTTTGGCTCATGGTGTTTGGCAGTCATTTCACAGAGTGCCCCAGGAAAACAAAGAGGTTTATGACTCATCAGGCTTTAGACAAATGAAACAGTAGCCAGTCCACCTTTGTTTGATCTTTTTCTACAACCTTTAAGAGCTTGCCACCATCATTCTATTATTCCAAAGTATTCTGAAGCTCCCTTGTATCCCAGCTCATTGTCTTTTACACGCAGTTCAACAACTGCTTGAGGAAAACAATGAAGTCCCTTTGCATCAATCAGGCTTTAAGTACAAATGAAATGGTTCAACCAGTCATCTTCGTTTGACCCCTCTCCAACCTGTAAGAACCTACCGCGGTTGGAATTTTCGATAGCTAGTGCTACTACTCCTGAGGTACTTGGCTCACAATATTGGCCTATTTTGGTATTTGTAAGGTGTGCATTATCATCCATTATATCCTCAAAAAGATTAAAAATTGAATGCAGATAAATCTTCCTGCAAGAACTTCCCAGAATCTTGCTTCAGGAGCTGAGGTTTTATGCCATTTCAAAGTGATGACTGCTAAGTTGTGGTGCAGTCAAAACATATATAGCTAAGCCTATATGATATACTAGTTAGAACTGAGGGACTCTGTCAGTTTTCAAGTAACCTGAATCACCTCATACAGAATTAAGGATTTTAATCATTAAGTCATGAGGTCAAGAATACCAAGCATTAGTTACCTTTCCAAGAATGATAATGACATTCCTTGCAAAGAAGAACAAGATGGTGGCAGACTGTACAAAGCTGATTTCAGACACATTATTAATTCTTCCACAAGGCATGTTGTCATATACACCTCTTCAGCATGATTTCTGGTTGACCAATCCTCAATAATTCTGCAGATGCAATACATACAGACTTGTTAAGAAAGTGCATGATTACAAGCATGGAAAGACATTTTATTAGATAATATAGAATATGAATTTTTAAAATGGCAAAATTCTTGTATCCTCCCTAGGAATAAAATGTGTCTATGGATGAAATGTGTCAACTAGAATCCAAATTCATTTCAAGCTGATATAGTTAGATAAAAATAACTAGGTCTCATATTCATAGTGTGAACCCGGTGACCCCAATGCACCAGGCTCCTGCCGACGTGGGCATCTGGGAAAGATTTTACCCTTATGAACAGAAAGCCTATTATGGTGATTTGAAGTTTTGAACACAAATTCATGTCCATATTTAAAGTTTTCAATTTGAGGTCTTGTAGACACAAATAATATGGGTTCAGTTCTAACCATATTGGATATATGGAAATTCATATTTCAAAGTGATTAGTTAGAGTACTCACCTACATTAAAGTTTAAACTACAAAAAGATGCCACTACATTGGCTTTTTCAAAGTCTGGCATATTTTCTTCTCATAACTTTTTTTCCTTTGCTTTAGCCAAAAATGTCATTTGTGTTTGAAATACTGACTTCATTACTCGTAGTCATATCTTTGGTTCGTGAAATATTTACATCCATATCTGCCTCATACGTAATTCAGTTGATATATGTCAGACAACCAACTTGCTTTGTATATGCTTAGAACAACAAAATTAAAATATATAGCATTCATTTAACATATATACTTAAATTTGTACCCCCAAGTGTCCAGATTCCATTCTGTACCAGATTTATTTTCACCCCATGCTCTAACACAACTTCACTCGATTTAGAATAGTCTTCACAGTGGCTATGTTTCACCAGCAAACAAGAGGAATACTTATTAAGTGACCAAAATAACCTGATCAAATTCATTATATCTAGATATATAAAAGCACAGAACCACCCATTCACCCTGAAGGATACAAGAGGAATACTTATTAAGTGACCAAAATAACCTGAAACCTTCTTTTTTTTTCAAGACACTGATAGACTCCTCTAAAATCCAGTACATGCATGTTATTTTCACTGGAGTACTATTGTGTACAACCAAAAAAAACTCTTTCCTTTTGCCAGTTTTGGCATGATTACCAGATAACATTGATGGGAAATACACAGGTCACCAGCCTAATGGACTGGTTTCAAAGTTCCTGCTGCCATTAACAGACAACTAGTTGACATCGAGAACTCTACAAACTACAACAAGATAAATGAAGTCCTAGCAGTAAAGGAAACTGGTTCAATAGTGGAATCAAACATTCATCTTAAATCACAAACAATACCTACATAGAGTAAATCAAATAACGATAAGAATATATCATGGATTTCATCCGCATGCTCATAACATATTACTATCAGTACAAATGTAGGTGATAGGACAATACAATCAATATAGAACAGGGAATACTATACCTTGAATTTGCTTCAGAAGCAATACTACAATCCGAATAAAGTACTTTCAGAACAGGTTGCAGATCTGCAGCAGAAAGTGATCCCATGCTATCTTCTGAGCAGTAGCCACTGGAGCTCCAGGCTTTTGAATTTAAAAGAACTAACAGCAGCATTGGAGATTTCAACTTCAAATCCCTGACAATTATTCTGTATGAAAGTTCCTCTTCAGCGCCTTCAAGAAACACATTGGCAAGAACTCTTTGCAATGTGTGATTCCTGCCCAAGAAGGATAGTTCAGCAGATAAGCACACATCACTTAAAGGGACAAATACTTAAGAACAATACAAGTCACAAGTATTAATCAGAATAAGCTACAAAATAGCAAACAGTTTAATGTAACAGAAGTTCACTTAATGAAGGCACAGACAATGACAGGTTCCAGTATATGCACCATAAAAGTCTAACAGTCTTTAATATCCAAGTTGTTTGGTATCAAATACAAACACAGAATTTTGGCAATATACAAATTGGAATCGTGCCAAATTCTCATAGTCTAATAACATCCTTGACATCCATTTGGAAAACTGGAGAACTCACAAAAGGAGTCTTTAAATCACTAAGTTTATGGGTCCAAAATACCCAAATAATGGTGAATGCAGACATACATAAATCAATCTAGGAATACAAAATAATTCTTGATACAAGGTTTGGAAAACTGATTGTGTAAGTTAAAAGAAAAAGGTAACTCAAATTTTTAAGGTTGCATTTTAAATCTGTAATCTACAAATAACACAAATGAAGAAAAATGGATAGCATACAACGATGGATAATAAAAACATGTACATAGACATATTCTTGTCCAAAGCTTCTTTTATGTATACTGAGGAATGTTAATTGTGTAATGGCCTGAATGGATGCATAGAAATAGAACCTCAACTCTTCAGATATATCAAACAATTATCTCTACATTTCACTAGGATTAAAACTTTCGGTTCCATATGCCAATTTTACAAAAACATTAGCAATATCAGATACTTGAAACCAATTTATCTTCAGAAGCTTCAGCAAGTGCTTTGTGCTTATGTTATAATGAGAAATAAGATTTACAGTTTACTTTGTATCTCATATTGCTACAAATTGCCAACACTTTGTGCATTGTATGATTGCATCAGAGCATGTGAAATGAAGATAAATGTACAATTTTCTCCGAAGAAAATTATTGGGTTAGATTCTGTTAGGTCTGGGAGGTGTCTGGAACTTTTTTAGGATATCCTGTCCCAGTTGTACAAATTTTAGGATATCCCATCTAGTAAGTCTTTACAATCACGTCCCAGAACCCTTATAGAATGTGAGCTGAAACAGATCTCCACCAGACATGATATCCAAAAGAAAATTTAATAAGCATTTAAAATATTAATGTGCAGTTACATCATTGTGTAACTATAAAATGTGTCCATTCCCACAGTTATGTTGATTCAAGATATTTCAGATACAGAATGCATCCAGAAGGAAGCTAACCTGAATATGTCACAAGGTCCACCGACAGGAACAGATGTAGAAATGTAGCACTTAAATAGCCGGATTCCGCCATCTACAGGGATATTTGTGCTTTTAAAAGAAGGATAGCACCCAATCATAGATGAGCATTTTTTGCATGAGAATCCAACCCATTCTATATCATTTGAAAGGTTGGATGTTCTAACAATAAAACCACCTCCAAGAGAACTATTATGTAGCCACTTCTGACTTCCTGAAAGGCCTGAATTTGTCATAGACTCTTGGGCTTTGGCAGGCATAATTGGCACATCGAGCATAGATCCACCAGAAGCATAATTTACCAAATTGTTTGATTTATGATCACAAATATTGCAATGAGCTTCCGAAGGAAACCCATCAGAAGGCTCTGGAAGAGGCTTCCCAGAACTCCCACAGCAATGATCTAAGTTAAGATTCAAGAAATTTGCATGTTGGGGACTTTGTATGTCATCTAAGCTTGATCCAATAGGATTAGAACATCCCTTTAAGCCACATTCAGTTCTTTGTCGCACATTGTTACAGATATCTGATGATTTAAGTATTGGGCAAGATAAAAGATCAGTGTTCTTTCTAATAGGGAGTTCTGTTGCAAGATCCATACACACATCTCCCTTGCTAGAAGAACCTGGCATCACACTGACATCAGCATTGTCTTCAACAAAATCTTGACCACTACCCCCTTTTACTGAATCATTTATAACATTACAAGCTACTAGGTCCTTATTTTTGTGGTCAGAAAATCCAGCTAAGAGCTCCTGAAATGAATAGCCCTCTAGATCATCCTGGCATATGATTATTGAAGCACCATCTAGTAGACATGTACCTTCATGACAGCTGTATCTGTTGACATACTGACGTACTAATTTCTCGCTGATACCTCCAAAAGAACAGCAGCAAGCTCCAAACCAATTGTCTGCCACCTCTTGCCAATTCACTGATGGCATTTCCACAAAGTGTCTGTGAAAAGATCCATTATGTTAACTATTATAAGATAAGAATGACATTAAGAGGTTCAAAAGCTACAAGCAGCAACCACTTTAGCGGGATAAAATTTTAAAGTACAAGGAAAAGTTAAACAAATTTGAAGAAAAAGAAACATATAATATTGTTCACAGTAAATATAAAGGAAATTGCAATTCCAGTAAACTAATTCCAACTGGCACAGCTTCCATAAGTAACATCAAAGCTACGTTACAAAGTTATCCTGCTTTACATTCTCATGATCAATTTATCAATAATCTAGATTTGTAGAGGTTCCTGCAGGAAACATGGCTCTAACTTTTCAATTCATAATTGTAACATAGAGTTAATGTCAACTTGTACCTAAAGACAGACCTTCATGCATGTTAATGTAAGCTTAAAGCAATAAAAAAAACTAACTTCTCGCCCTTTCCATTCATTAAACTATTCATCTAACATTGCTTCCAATTAGCTCCTTTCTCTCCAAAAATTCATTTTTTTTCTTTTTTAACTTAAGTTCTACGTTATCTGAGCTAACACCACAATTGCAAGGGTAACATGAACCCTTATTTTTATAGAGTATCCTACTCAAATAAAGGAGAATAAAGTAATTCTATGAAAAAAATCAAAAAAACTTTCTAGATCTCTCAAAATTACAGCTGCATGACTACATAGATATCTAACACAAGGCAAAAGGTTTTGGACAAGCATCAACATCCCAGTCCTGATTAGTCAATTAGATGCAAATGAACATAAGCACATCCTTGAAATCTAACCATGACATAACTAAAGATTGTTCTTCAGCTAAGCACCATAATGGATAATTGAGAAGATGAAGTATATCATCTTTTCACAGGAATTAAGTTGTCAAGTCTGTATGGTCAGATGTAATGGTCCTTGTTAATTGGGCATTCCCCGGGATAAAGATCCAAATGTCTCTCTATTTATCAAATTTCATATTACGTACAATAAACTAGGATTTGCCTTTTGAAGTACCGGACCCGTTTCAGCAGACTACAAGAATGATGCATACCGATCTGTACTGGTGTACCGACACACAGTATACCGGTGCATACTAGTGGCTCGGTGATGAAGGAGATGAAAGAGAAGTAGAAGGAGAGGTAGAGGAACAGAGGAGGAAGGAGGAAGGAAGAGGGAAGAAGTGGAGCAAGAAGAAAGAAAAAGAAAGAAGAGGAAAAGAACAACAACAACAAGGCAACACCATCTTACGCGATGACGAAGCGATAACAGCAGCGGTGGCAGTAGTGGGGAAGCGGCGATGGTAAGGCCGCATCATCTTACGCGACGATGAGGCAGAAACGATAGCAGAGGCAAAGCGACGATGACGAGGCGATGGCACTTTACATGATGGCGAAGTGGCAATGGCAGCAAAGACAAAACGACAACAACGATACCTTACGCGAGAAGAGGGCTTGCATTCACGAGCCCTAATCTCTTTTTTTTTATTTTTACACTGAATTGGACATGGGCCCCACCATTTCTTTGAATATTTTATTAATTTAACTGGACCACTCAATACAGGGTGGTTAGCGTACGTGGTATGCTGCATACTGGTATACCACTGCACAACAAACCCTGTAATAAACCAATAGTGCAAGAAATTAAACCAATTATATAGCATGCTACAAGTCTCTAGTCTATTCTTGGTGCTTCCAAACAAGCTTACAAAGATAAGTGAGGTAGCATCAGCAGTAACGATCATATTGTAAATGATCACCATAGAGCTGCCAGTATTCCTTATATAATATCTGAGGTTGCAACAGTTATAAGCATAATTTCAGTTACCTGGTAGACTAGAAGATCAACTGTTAATATCACACCACCAATAGAAACACGTTTTGTAGCAGCAACATCATCATCCATTTAGAAAAAGCTTTGTTTAAGTACAACAAAGAAGCATAGGACAACAACAACTCAATATTTCTACAAACTCATGGCAAAGGATTAAAGACCAATTTAGCAACTTCAAGTTTTGTTCTCAACTATGATATTGTCAAAAACTACTTGAGCTAAATCTCCATAAGAAATTTTAACATATATGCTGAAAAAATAATTGCATAGGTTATATAATGCGCAAAATAGGATTTTACTGTGTTACAACTCTTAAATAGATTCTGATCAAACATGATAATGAGCAATTGCAACAATCAATACATCACATATATTGGTATTCATGCAACTAAGAACACATTTATGGTGGTTGGTGGTTCAATCTGGAAAAAAGGCCACAATTCACCTCAGAGGTTGCTTTGTCAGCTTTGTCGAGCAGGATTTGCAAAAGAAATGTACACCACCGGCAGAAAGATTCTTTATTTCTGGATTGCATTGAGGAACAATACTATTGATGAGCATTCCCACATGTATCAAAGGTCTTTCTCAGCAAACTGACAAGAACACAAACCTAAAAGATAACCAGACTAACCTAAATCCAAAGGGAGCGGAAGCAACCGATCCGAAAGCCCACCTTCTTGTCTGCCCATCTCGCCCATATAAGAATCGAGGACCCCGCGCAAATCCATCATGACCGGATGATCTACCGGGAGGACCAACGCCAGCTTGATCTCGATATGATCGTCCAGAGCCCTGCATTCCACGGGGCAGCTCGGGTCGATCAAGACCTTGGGGACGGGAGCCCTGAGAGAGACGACATCTCCCGTTCCCTCCCCGTTTCTGTCATCGATCCAGGAGACAAGGAGCAGGGACTGGTCGAGGCGGAGGGAAGCGGACAGGTTGCCGCACAGGGCGGACGGGTGGACGTCCGGGTGGAAGAGATAGAGGCGGAGGGTGGGGATGTGGGCTAGGGTTTCCCAGGTTAAGCGCCACCGCCGCGGGCTAGGGTTCTCGAGGACGTCCAAAGACATTTCCCGCCCGCTCCACTAGTCGAACCTCACGTCCTTGTATTGTCATTTATGGTCGGCAAAGCTCGGTCATCAGGCCAAGGGTTATGCTCGGTCTGCAACCAGCGCCCAAAGCACGGTCCGGTCCGATGCGGTCTGATGCATAATGAATGGAGACCCGCATGCGAGATTTGGGTTGTATTTAAATAAAAATTATATATTTTTTATATTTAACTATTATCTAATAGACACTAGACTCACTTAATAAAAATTAAAAACCTAAAATATGTTTTTACATTATATATATCAGACTCACTTAATTAAAACTTAAAATATTTATTTACATTACAAAATTAAAAAGTTTTATCTTATATAAAATTAAAATTTAAAAATTATATCTGACTCAATTTTAACTTAATAAAATTAAACATTATATACTTAATAAAAATTTTAATTTTAAAATTTAAAATCTCAATCGATATATGATCTATAATATCATGAGCTTACTATTTAGAGTCTCCTTCTTACTATTTATAATATTTTTAAAATTAATAAATAATATATTTACTATTTATAATCCCTTTTTATCTTTTTTTCAGTTTTTTCTTTTCTTATAGCCTCCTGGACATCTTCTGTGATAATATAACTAACTAAAAGATAGTATCTTTTGAACTATTATAAAATATATATAATACTAAAAATATTAAATTATTATAACAAATATTAAAAACTATTTCTCATATACTTCTCTTTGATCTTTAGTTTGTTTCGTTTCATTATTTATCTTTTTTTCCTTTATTTTTTTGTCACCTTTGATGATTAAGAGGACAAAGAGGAGAATCAGAATAAAATAAAGAAGAAGAAAAAGATGATTATATGTAAGGAATAAGAAGATTTTATTTGAATTAAGTTATAAATTGAGGACATATATATTTATTTATAAAAGAATAACTTAGAAATATTTAAAATTTTTAATGTGGGTTATAAATAACAAAAAAGATATTACAAATAGTAATCTCCATATACTATAGTTTCCACATATGAGAATTCTCTTATGACATGTCAATTCAATTAAAATTAAGGACTTGAAACTTCATTTTATACATTTATTAAAAAATTAAGCCATTTGCCTAATCAATAAACTCCCATTTTATCCCATGAGTTTTGGAAAAAAAACCAAAAATTAAAAATTAAAAAAAATATTTTATCTAAATAAGTTATATTATGATTTTTAACAAATGACTTATTCGGTTTTTACTTATCATAAATTTAATAAAATTATCCCTCGTTTCATCAGTTACCCTTTGTCGATGCCCATGATTGTCATCATCCCTTTGTTGACACCCTTGGCTCGTGAAGTTTTTTTTTTTTTCTTCTCTCTTTTAAGAAGGGGTGAGAAAAAGAGACGGTGAAGAAAAATAGACGAGTGAGAAGAGAACGAGAAAAATTTATGAAGTGTTGCTTGTCACATAGTAGAACTTTTTTTTTTAGATCACATTTTTTCATAATTACATTTAGAAATAAATAAATAAATATCATTTTATTCATAACTTATAAATATTTATTAGAATTTATTTATTCATCAAATCATAAGTCAAAAATATTTATTAAAGAATAAAGTGATATTAACTTGAAAAAGCATTCAAGTGTCTCTACTTAGCGATAGAGGTAAGTCTACTCTCTATTGGAATTCGAACTAGTGCTAGTGGGAGGTTGCTTTAAAAATTAAAAATAAAAAAATTTCAACAATGCTAAGTAGGAACCCATATACATCAACTGAAAATAAATATATGATCAAAAATTAATCATCTCATTGGCGTATATCAAATACTCGAATTAGCACTCTCCCAATAGCGAATAGGGAGGTTTTATCCTATAGGATGAGTTTATATTCTCTCAATAATAGATGGAGACAAACACATATGACACTCCCAACAATGGATGGAATGATGTCCCTCACCAGCTAAAGTAAGAATATATTCCTCCCAACATCATATGGAGGAACTATCTGATCGTCACATTTGACGACCCGCTAATCCTCGAAGGGAATTGCCCTACTTGCCCTCGATAAGAAAATAACATAATCTCATACTGATTGTATCTATATCAGGATGAAATAACATATTTAAAACATCTCTTTCAAATATCATCAATATTAAATGATACTAATTAGCCCTCAATTGACTTAAACTATAATTCAATAGGCCCAATTGAATTTAATTTAACTAAAACTCAATTGAACCAATCTCTAATTCTCATTTAATTAGTCTGAAATGACCCTAAATTAGTATTATTTGGATTAGATTAGGTTCAATTTAAGTTAAACATATTTAAATAAGTCAAACCAATTCAGAATCACCTTGAATCGATCTAATTGATTAGATCTGATTTGGTTCAATCAATGTTTAGGGTCAAATCCAATAACTACATAATATTGGGCTAGGATTTTGCACTGCACATGACAGTGGATGCATCACATCAGGCTGGGCCAGCCTTTGGCTCATGGACTGGTGGTCATGTGCATCACACATGATTGCCCATGTTAGGCTAGGCTAAGCTAGCTTATGAGGTAAGGCTTAACCTACATGTTGGGCCTAGCTTACAGGCTATGCTTGATCTGTTGATTGGGCCTAACTAGTAAACTGTGGTTTGACCTACGGGTTGGGCCTGACTCGCGAGCTGTTTCAACCCAATTCTTATCCAATTTCATCCATATCGAATTGTGATAATATATATTCACTTACAATAATACATTAAAACATATAACAATAAATTAAAAGATAAATTATAATATAAGAAAATAATATTCTTAATTCAATAAGAATTAGAAATCATACATTCAATAACATTAATAATTTCAACATTATCTAATTAAACAATAAAATTCTAAACATTAAAAGAGTTAAAAAAATTAATTGATATATTTTAATCTAACAATAAAAACAGTGACATTTAAAAGATCAAGAAATATTTTTGAACTTCATACAAAATATTTTAATCCTAAAAATAAAATTTCAACATTGAAAGGAATCAACAAAACTTTTATTTTTCAAGAAAGGTCCTTCAATATACCTCTCCTCAATATGATGCAACTCCTTGTTTCTCCTACTGTTGGGCTCAGCTTAGTGAGGAATGAAAAAAAGAAATCCCTCCCCTTAAATAGGAGGAGATGAGCCCTCCATTTAAAGAATTTTTTTTAATTTTTATATTTATTTAATATAAAATTTTATTTAATATACTAACAAATATGATACCACTTTATATGAAATGCTTAATAGTTATTTCCTAATTTACAATGGTAATCAAGGAAATAAAAATTAATATTTCTTAAATAACAATGGTAAGTAAGAAAATAAAAATAAATTCCTAGTTTAAGATTTGATTATATTTCTCCCCTCCTAAAAGGAATTTGGTCCTCAAATTTAGCTTACCTTAAGAAATAGGTAAAGATACTGCTCTACATTTTCTTCTCTTTTCTAAGTTGTTTCTTGGTTTGAATGATGCTATCAATGGATCTTTACTAAAGATATAACTTTATTTCTTAGAACATATTCTTTTCTTTCCAAGACCTAGGTTAGTTGTTCTATAAAGGTGGCATCATCTCTTAGTTACACAGATTAGTAAGATATAACATGGGATGGATCCCTAATATATCTCTATAGTATAGAAACATGAAATACATATACCAGCCAAAACCGGGGGCAATGCTAATCTGTATACCATAGGCCCAACCTTTTGTAAGATATCAAATAGGCCAATGAATTTAGGGGCTAACTTTTTATTTTGACTAAACCTCATGATTCTCCTGGTTGGCGACACCTTCAAGAAAACATGATCACCAACTTTGAACTCTAAATCTCTTCACATTCGATTTGCATAACTTTTCTAGCAACTTTGAACCATTAATAATATCTGACATATAATTCGAATATTATCAATATCTCTTTGAATTAATTAAGGTCCCAAAATTTTCTGTTCTCTTACCTCATCCCAATGCACAGGTGATTTGCACTTTCTCCCATAAAGAGCTTCAAATAGGGCCGTCTATATACTAGAGTGATAACTATTATTGTAAAGAAACTCAATTAGGTATAAGTGTATATCCCAACTTCCACTAAAGTCTAAGGCACCTGCTCTTAAGAGATCTTCAAGAGTTTGTATTGTTCTCTTAGTTTGACCATTAATTTAGGGGTAAAAAGTTGTACTAAACTTTAACTATGTGCCTAAAATTTTTTGTAGATTTATCCAAAACTTAGAGATGAACCTTGGATCTCTATATAAGATAATGTTAACTGGCACCTCATGATATCGAATAATCTCCTTAATATATAAGCTTGCTAGTTTATCCAATGAATATTTCTTGTTAACAAGGAGGAAATGAACATATTTAGTATGTTTGTCTACTACTACCTAAATTTCATCATATCCTTTTGCAATCTTAGGTAGTCCTATCACAAAATCCATAATGACCTCCTGCTTCCATTTAGGAAATGAAATACTTTGTAGTTTTCCTATAGGTACTTGATGTTCTGCCTTCACTCGTTGGTAAATTAGACATTTAGGGACAAAACCTGTTATATTTCTCTTAATCCCATGCTATCAGTAGTTTTGATACAAATCCCGATACATCTTAGTAGTCCTAGGATGGATATTAAATTTTGATTTGTGGGCCTCCTCCAATAATTATATCTTTCATAGATGAATTTTAAGAATACAAAGTCGATTGTGAAATATAATAAAATCATCTTTGACTTGGAGGAATTCAGGTCTAGATCCTTAAACTATCTCCTTATCTATCATTTGAAGATATGGATCTTCCTTCTAACTTTCTTTAATCCTTTCTATCAAATATGCCATCAAGTATACTAGAAAACTTTTATTTGTCTCGAATAAAAGTTTAAGTTTCAAATCTACCAACTCTATCATCATAAAATTCCATTGAATATTCATATATGTTATAAGACTTAAATTATTTCTTCTTAAGATATCAGTGACTACACTAGTTGATACTAAAATAATAATCCTTTAGAAAGTCCATTCATCTTCTTTGTCTCATATTTAAATCTTTTTATGTGAAGATGTACTTGAGACTCTTATAATATGAGGATTTTAAAAGTTTGTCTATAGAGATAATGTCTCCATATTTTCAGTGCAAAAATAATAGTTGCTAGCTCTAAGTCATGAGTAGGATTATTTTTCTCATAAGACTTTAATTGTCTAGATACATAAGCAACTACCCTCTCATTTTACATTAGAACACAACTAAGTAATCACTAAGATAGGAGCACTAATTAATTTTTCCTTTAATTCTTGAATACTTCATTGACATTTATCGTCTAACATGAATTTTATATTCTTTTATGTCAACATGGTCAAGGGTGCCATTATTTTTTAAAAGTCTTTTACGAATCTTCTATAATATCCAACCAAACCCAAGAAGCTTCTGATCTCTGAAATAGTAGAAGGTTGCTTCCAATTTATCACAGCTTCAATCTTTTGGGGGTTCGAAAAGTATTACTAAGAATTTTTATGAATCTAATGCATTTTTGAGATCATTACTTGAGATCCATGAGATCCATGAAAGCAATTGATGCACTTTTGAGTGTGAAAAGTATTACTAAGAATTCGTAATAACTATATCTTGTTTTGAAACCAATTTTCTATATAGCTCATTTCCTTATCTTTAGTTAATGATATTCAGAACTTATGTCAATCTTTGAGTATACTCGAATATCTTGAAATTGATCAAATAGGTAATCTATTTAGGGAAGGGGATATTTATTTTTTATGGTCACTTGGTTGAGCTATTTATAATCGATGTATAGTCACATGGATTCATCTTTCTTCTTCACAAACAAGATAGGGGCACTCTAAAGTGATATACTGGGTCGAATAAAAACCTTATCCAAAAGATCTTAGATTTATTTCTTTAACTCCTTCAACTCAATTGTTGCCATTCTATAAGGGGTTTAGAAAAAGTGCAATGTCAAGTAGAAGATCAATTCTATAAGGGGTTTAGAAAAAGTGCAATGTCAAGTAGAAGATCAATTATAAATTCAATCTGCTTATCCAGTGGCAATCCAAGTAGATCTTCAAAAAGAATATCTGAAAAATCCTTGACATGGTGTGTTGAGTAGTACTAAAGGCTAAATTACTAGGATGGAGCTTTTCTTGAATCCCAATAAACTGAAAGGGTGGTTGATCTAAGGGTGAGAAAGTAACAATCTTTTGGAAATAACCAATACTTGCATGGTGTGTTGAAAGCCAATCCATACCCAAGATACCATTGAAATCTTAAAACTCTAGTAGAAAAAGATATATTAGCTATTAGAGAATTTCTAACTGGTGTTGCTACCGTATTATTCATTATCTCAAGATTTTTATACAGTCTCATAGTAAAATAAGGTGATATAAAAGAATGCGTACAACTAGAATCTATAAGCATATAAGCAAACATACTACAGAGTATGATGATACATTTAATAATAGATCCCGAGGCTTCAGCATTTTAATGGGTCAATGCATAGACCCTCACTTGACCTTCCTCTCTAGGACCTAGATATTGTTGTCCAATTGTTTGGGGTGGAGCTTGGCATTGATGTTATGTTAGAATCTTTACAGATTCTAAACTTGAGGTTAATCTCTTTAGGAGATCAGCCTCTTTGGAACTCTATAGGGGTTCCTCCCTCTAAGTTGCTGCTCAAAGGCTGCAGAAAAGATTCATCTATTGCTTATCAAAAGAGGATGAATATATAGTTATTTATAGGGTTTCTAAACCCTAACTCCTAATAGGACTCCTATTCCTTTACAACTCCTAATTCTTCTCTAAGAAATAATCTCCAAACCCTAGCTGACCTCTTCACTTTTTTAATAGGGGTCGGCTTATGTAGGTTTTACGTAAATGTCCCTCTCAATTAGGACTCTCCTAGCTAGAGTCCTAACAGACCTGCCCTCTTCAAATCAGCCTTATCCTCAAGGCTGAGATCCCATGAACTCAGGGAATCGGGTCTTCAGCTCCTCATATGGTTCTCATATGGTGTCTTCAAGTGGTAAATTATTCTAATGCACTAGTACTTCAGTAGAGGGACGTCGGCGACGCATCACGATCCTGCGATCGAGGATAGCTTATGGTTGGGCTTGAATAACTCCATCCTCAGTGGTGTTGGGCAGTTTGATCTAGGGTGACTCGTGTTCTCCCAACTTGGGCTTCAAGCATGAGACGTGGAAGACAGGGTAAATTTTGGCATCCTCAAGAAATTTAAGTCTGTACGCTACGGCTCTAATATGCTCTGTGATCTGATAGAGCCCATAAAAACATGGGGATAGCTTCATGGAGGCTCGAGTGTTGATGGAGAGTTACTTGTATGGCTGTAGGCGAAGATAAACCTAATCTCCTACTGAAAATTCTCTTTCGCTTCGTCGTGTGTCGGCTTGCTGCTTCATTCTGGCTTGAGCGGTAGAGAGATTATCCTTTAACAATTGTAAGAGTTTGTCCTTGTCAATCAATTCTTGGTCGACCTGATCTACCTTGGCCGAGCCAATTATATACTTTAGAATCACAGGGGTTAGCAGACCATACAGTGCTTCAAAAGGGGTACATTTTATAGATGAATGATATGTAGTATTATACCACCATTCGGCCCAGGGAAGCCATTTTGCCCATTCCTTTGGCCGATCACTAGCGAAACACCGAAGGCACATCTCTAAACACCTATTCACTACCTCTGTTTGGCCGTCAATTTGTGGATGATATGTTATGCTCATCTTGAGTGTGGTTACCCATTTTTGCTGCTCAAGGGATGATATCTTCTGCTCCAAAAAGTACTTGAGGCTTCTATGGTCGGTTTTAATTTGAAATCATCGGTCGATCAGGTAGGGTCTCCACTGCTAGTCATAGGTGTCTAGTAAGCCAATCACGTGAGTGATGACACGTGTGACTTGATACGGAATCTTTTTTGCTTATTATATTTTGATATTTATCACTTTATATTGACTATTGCATATATGCATGTATATATTGTGATATCCTTGGATTTGTGCAATGGGAATCAGATCGTTATGAGATCACGATAATGAGACCGATTCACCTTTAAACACAGATCCTAAATAATCCTAGTCATAGGTTACTTGAGAGGGACATCGAGATAACC
>LVTN01000819.1:127221-137646 GCA_001649415.1 Musa itinerans | reverse complement strand
GAATGTCCGGACTTTCGACGAACTCTCGTATTCCTAACGTGATCTTGATCTTGACTTCGGCACAACACCTGCTGCATGTCTTACTGCCATCGTAGTTAATCCTGTACACTTTTCTCAATATATAGATTAGATCAACAAATGACAATTGACTTCATCATCAAAATCCGAGATTCAACACCACCGCCATTATTGGGCGGTACTATCGCCTGTAGACTGACGCTGGGTGGTACCACTGCTTAGTCTGGGCGGTACCACCGCCTGATAGAGCTTTGGAGACTGAACTCTAGTGGTACCACCACCTAATAATGCGGTACCATCACTTGATAGCATTTACTATCGACAGTACCACCACCTAGAGCACTTGGGAGATTGAGTCCTAGGCGGTGCCACCATCAGCCATGACTTCAGGTGTTGAATGGGTTGTTCAACCAGCCCAATTCAGCCCTGTTAAGGGCCCAGTTGGCCCCTAACTAAGTTAGTGAGATTATCTTCCAATCCTAACTCAACTTAAGGTCTAACTACGATAATTAAGACATTTAACAAAGCATTCTTGTTCTGGTATGGTAATTGTTCTTCCAGCGAGCTTCCGACGAACTTCCGATGATCTCTTGGCAATGTTCCGGTGGACTTCCCGCGAGCTCCTGGACTTCACAATGATCTTCTTGGTGAGTTCCGATGAGCTTCTTTGGCAAGCTCCTGGACTTCTCGGTTAATTTCGATGCAACTTCCGATGAACGTCCGGACTTTCGACAAACTCTCGAGCTCCCAACGAAATCTCGATCTTAACTTTGGAACAATATTTACTTTAACTCTTACCACTATCATAGTTAATCCTTTACACTTTTCTCAACATATTGATTAGATCAAACAATTTACTAATTGATTTTATCATCAAAATATGAGATTCAACAATCTCCCCCTTTTTGATGATGACAATCAATTGATGACGGAGTTAACCTTAACTCTCCCTATCTATATGTCATACTTGAGAAAAGACACTCTTGAATTCAATGCCTTTTGAATTCAAGCATCAAACTAATAAGTTATATTCATTTAAACTTATCAACATGCACATCGTGATACTTATCATGATTTACCAAATCAAAATATGATACCATGTATTTATCAATAAAAATGATGTCAAGGCATGACATCCATTTTCAAGTCCAATATTGAAAGATGATAATCAATCATCATTTTTACATATGATTGAAATTTCAAATATGAAATTTAGTAAGATTCAAGTTTCAATAAAAATGACAATTCATCAATCCAAGGCATGATTCCAATGTAAATACGAAATAAAGCATGGTAATTTCGATAATTCATCATAATGATAGACAATTATCATTTTGATACGAAATCAAGCATAATACTAGAAATAAAACATTTACCAGTATTCATGCCACATTTTGATATATTTCAAGTAAACATTTTGATATTTCTTAAGTATTTGTGATGTATTTGACGATACCATTTCAAAACATACAAGTATTTACGACAAGATACATTTTATACATTTATCACAAACGTTCAATTTGTTATCAATTTACCATATTTCTCCCCCTTTGTCATCAACAAAAAGGAGAATAATTCAACAATGCAAGTGTGATAAAAATTCAAGCAAGTTTCACACCAATTTATCCAAACCATAAAGGAAGGTAAGCAAAAACTTTGTATGATAACCTTTTTGGATAAGCTAAGATTTTTACTCAAGGTCTTTTTTGTTCTTCTTTAGATGTGCAAGTTTCTTTCTTCATTAGTCAAAAAAAATAAGAAGAAGAGGAAGAAGGGTAAGGAAAGAGCCAAATTCATGAAAGGATTTGAACCAAGTCAAATTCAAAACAATAAATGAGTTTCATTAAATCATGAAAAAGGATCAAGATATCCATTCAAAATTATCCCCATTCTTGCAAGTGATCATCACATACCAAAAAAAATTCATAAACATTCTTCTTTCATGAGAAGAGTAAAAGGGGCATCATATGAAAAAAAAAAAAAAAATCCATGAATAAAACTTCATAAATCAAATTTGTTTCTCATTTAAAAATTCATAAGAGTGAAATCCGTGAGAGATGTATTTGTCAATGAATTCCATGAGTGAAGGGACTAAGTGTATTAAAAATCATTAAGTGATGGAGCAAGGGTATGAAGTAAGCTTGATACCAAGGAAGATAAAAAGAAAATAAATTCAGAAAAGCTCCATTCATGAAATACGTAAAGAGAAAGATAGTCCGGAAAAGAAATGCAACAAACTGATGCATATGGATAATTTAACATTCCTAACTCCCTTCTAATAAAATCAAATTATTCTTCACTTGAAGGTTTTATAAAGATATCGGCTAATTGATGTTTTGTATCAATAAACTCTAAAGATATATTATGGTTATTAATATGATCTCTTATGAAATGATGCCTAATGTCAATATGTTTAGTTCTAGAGTGTTGAATAGGATTTTTTGTTAAATATATTACACTTGTGTTATCACATTTTATGGAAATATTCCCAAGATAAATTCTATAATCTTCCAATGTATTTTTCATCCATACAACTTGTGCACAACGTGCACTAGCTGCTATGTATTCGGCCTCGGTCGTAGAATGTGCAACTGAGTTTTATTTCTTGGAAGACCAAAAAGACAAGTGCATGACCTAAGAATTGACATGTTCCTGATGTAATTTTTCTATCTATTCTACACCCAGCAAAATCTGCATCAGCATAAGTAATTAATTCAAAGTTTTCAGATTTTGGATAACATAATCCTAGATTAGTGGTTTCTTTAAGATATCTAAAAATTATTTTAACTGCTTTAAGATGAGATAGCTTAAGATTAGATTGAAACCTAGCATAAAGTCCTATACTAAACATGATGTCTGGTCTAATTACGATGAGGTATAGTAAACTACCTCTCATACCCCTATAAGCTTTTTGATCAAAGCTTTCTCCACCTTCATCAATGTCTAACTTAGTTGAGGTACTCATAGGAGTATTGATAGTCTTTGAACTATCCATATTAAATCATTTTAGCAAGTCTAATGTTTATTTTGTTTGACTAAAAAAAATACCATCACTAAGTTGTTTGATTTGTAAGCCAAAAAAGAAAGTTAGTTCCCCCATTAAACTCATTTCAAACTCTAGGCTCATACTCTTGGCAAATGATTCGCATAAAGATTCATTTGTAGAACCAAAAATAATATCATCAACATAAATTTAAACAATAAGAAAGTTATTTTCAAAATTTATAATAAATAATGTAGTATTAACCTTGCCTTTAGAGAAATTATTTTGGATAAGAAAAGAGCTAAGTCTCTCAAACCAAGCCCTTGGGGCTTGTTTCAATCCATAGAGAGCTTTATTCAATTTAAACACAGGACTAAAAAAATTATCATTCTCAAATCTGGGAGATTGTTCAACATAAACTTCTTCGGAAATAAAGTCATTAAGAAAAGCACTTTTAACATCCATTTGAAATAACTTAAAGTTATTACAACTAGCATAGGCAAGAAGCAAAGGTTTCTTCATAATCGATACCTTCTTCTTGGTTGAAACCCTTGGCCACTAATCTAGCCTTATTTCTAACCACAATACCAAATTCATCTTGCTTATTTCTAAAGACCCTTTTAGTACCAATAACTAAATTGTCACTAGGTCTCGGAACAACCTCCCATACTTTATTTCTCTCAAATTGGTTCAACACTTCTTGTATTGCGATAACCTATGAATCATCTTTCAAAGTCTCGTCAATGCATTTAGGTTCAATTTGAAAAAGAAAAGTGACGTTAGCACAATAATTTTTAAGAGAAGAACGAGTTTGAACCCCTTTTGATGTGTCTCCTATGATTAGCTCCTTAGAATGAGCATTATACATACTTCCATTCCTTGGGTAAAGATGTTTCAGAAGAAGATGTTTCCATGTTTCTAGTTGAAGGAGAGGGTTCATTTAAATTCAAAGCATCAAAATTAAGAACATCATTAAACTCATTTTTCTTAAATTCGGAAACTTCATTAAAGACAACATGAATAGACTCTTCTACAACCAAAGTTCTTTTGTTAAAGATACGAAAAGCTTTAGAAATAGAAGAATAGTCAAGAAAAATCCCTTTATCGGATTTAGCATCAAACTTTCCTAAGGCATCTTTTTTATTCAAGATAAAGCATTTACAATCGAAAACTTTAAAATATAAAATGTTGGGTTTTTTATTGTTCCATAATTCATAAGGAGTTTTGGAAAGTAATGGTCTTACTAGAACCCTATTCATGACATAGCTTGCCGTATTAACGGCTTCGGCCCAAAAATATTTGGGTAGGCTATATTCATTCAACATGGTTCTTGCCATTTCTTGTAAATTTCTATTTTTTCATTCTACTACTCCATTTTGTTAAGGATTTCTCGTAGTAGAGAAATTGTGGTTGTATCCATTAGATTCACAAAAATTTTAAAAATCATAATTTTAAAATTCACTACCGTGATCACTCCGAATTAATAAAATCATAAAGCCTCTTTCATTTTGAATAAGTTTATAAAACTTAGAAAAATACCTAAAGCAATCACTTTTGTGTGCCAAGAAGTATGTCTAAATGTATCTACTATAATCGTCCATAATTACAAAGGTGTATTTGCTATCTCCTAGTTTTGATGTATCAATTGGTCTAAACAAATCCATATGAATCAATTGCAATGGTCTAGAAGTGCTTATTTGATTCTTTGGTTTAAAACTACCTTTAATTTATTTTCTTAGTTGACATGCATCACACACATTATCTTTAACAAACTTAATATCAGGAATACCTCTTACAAGTTCTTTGGATGAGATTTGAGAGATTAGTTTCATGCTAGCATGACCTAATCTCCCATGCCAAAGCCAAGCATCATTATTTAAAACCAAAAAACATATTTAATTAAAAAGATCATGAATGTCGATAGTGTATATATTATTTTGTTTTAGGGAAATCATAGATGTGTTTTTGTGTGGTTTTTCAATAATGCAAGCATTGGATTCAAATCTAATGATGTATCATTTATCACACAATTGACTAACACTCAAAATATTATGCTTTAAGCCATCAACCAATAACACATCTTCAATTAAAATGTTGGATTTGTTACATATAGTTCCTTTGCATTGATTTTACCCTTGTTGTTGTCTCTGAAGGTGACATACCCTTCGTCTAGGCTAGTGAGCTTAGAAAATTGAGATGGATCTCCGGTCATGTACCTTGAGCATCCACTATCAAGATACCATCTCTTGCTCAGCTTATGATGGTAAATATTTTTACAAAAAAGGATGACTTTTAGGTACCCATTTGACCTTGAGTGCCTCAAAAATCGATCTACTTAACTTATCATTTTGTATAGAGCTTTTTATAGTTCCTTTAGGAATCCAAATTAATTTATGTAAACTATATCTCTTAAATGAACATTTATAAGCAACATGTCCAAATTTGCAACAAAAGTTGCATTTGTTTTGGGGTGAAACATGCAAAGTTGGGCCTTTAACAAAGATGGTTGGATTTTTATGAGTGTTACTTACAAAGCTAATTCCATCTCTTCTGTGAACATGATTCTTACTTAGAAGAATCATGTTTAAGGATTTTTTATCTATTTCAAATTTTTCTAAGGTTTTATGTAGTTGCAGGTTCTCCTTTTAAGCATTTCTAATTCATCACATTTTGTGCAAGGAGCTAAACTATCATCGTGCTCAACTTTTAATTTATCAAAATCACTAATAAGAGAAGAATGCTCCTTTTCTAACAGTTTATATTGTTTATTAGCTAATTGACATTCATCAAATAAGTCATGAAAAGCACTTAGTAATTCATCAAAAGAAAAATTTGCATCTAATGAACTGCTTAACTCATCTCCGATAGCCATTAGTGTGTAGTGAGCAACTTGCTCTTTGTTGGTTGGCTCCTCTTCTTCAGATGCACTTGAGTCATCCCAAGTTGCTTTAAGTGCCTTCTTCTTCTTAAGTTGCTTCTTCTTTGCTTGGGGACATTTGCTTTTGAAATGTCCCGACTTCTTGCATTCATAGCATATAACTTGTTCTTTCTTGGGTTCAATTTTATTTTTAGTGTCATTTTTAAATTTATTTCTTTTTATGAATTTTTTTAACCTTCTTGTCAAGAGTGCCAAGTCATCATCATAGTCCTCATCACTTAAACTTTCTTTCAAGTCGTCTTCATGAGTTCTTAGTGTCATATTCTTCTTATTCTTTGGAAGATTGTTCTTAAGTTCTTCATGAGCATTGCAAGTCATCTCATAGGTCTTTAGTGACCTGATAAGTTCTTCGAGAGGGAAGTTATTCAAATTCTTGGACTCTTGAATGACCGTTACTTTAAGGCCCCAACTCTTTGGAAGGGATCTCAATATTTTATTAACAAGTTCAAAATTAGAAAAACTTTTACTAAGTCCTTTTAGACAATTGACGACATCCGTAAACTGGGTGTACATGTCTCCAATGGTCTCACTTGATTTCATCCGAAACAACTCATAAGTATGAACTAAAAGATTAATTTTGGACTCCTTTACTCTATTAGTGCCTTCATGAGTGATTTCGAGTGTGTACCAAATATTAAAGGTCATTTCACAAATAGATACTCGATTGAACTTATTTTTATCTAAGGCACAAAACAAGGCATTCATAGTCTTGGCATTTAAAGCGAAAGTCTTCTTCTCCAACTCATTCCAATCGTTTATTAGAAGAGAAGAATTTTGAAAACCATTTTATATAATGTTCTATAACTCAAAATCCATAGAAATTAGAAAAACCTCATTCTAGTCTTCCAATAGGTGTAATTCGTCCCATTAAACATGGGTGGACATGTAATTGAGTGACCCTCTTGGTTGCTGGTAAATGCCATCTCTCTTGGGTTTCAAACCAAACAGAGAGTGACCTTGCTTTGATACCAATTGTTAGGATTAAGAACGACACTAAGAGGGGGGGGGGTTGAATTAGTGCAACGAAAAAATCATCGATTTTGTAAATTTTTCGTTCATTGAAAACTGATCTTAGAAAGTACATGACTTTAAAGTAAATGAACTAGCAATTAACTTAGAAAGAAATGACAGTAATAAAAAGCAAAATGGAAATGAGCACACTAGAATTTATAGTGGTTTGGTCGTTGTGACCTACATCCACTTTCGATTCCTCCTCCGTCGAGGTCATTGGCATCCACTAATGGTCTTCCTTCAATAGACGAAGACCAACCATCTCTTTATAGCGCTTTCTCTGTTTCACGGGTTTAGGAGTTAACCCTTATAAGCTTCACACCTCTCTTAAATGATCATAATACTTAGAAAGGGAGGAGGATAACTCTTTTCACTTTTACAACACTTTCACATCTCAAGACCTCAATATTTTATTTACACTTTCGGACCCTTTCATGCAAAAAAGGGTGGGGTATTTATAGGCCCTAATGGCCTTAGAATTGGAGCCAAAAAGTGTCACATCCCTGGATTTTGGGGTGCTGGCAGTACCATCGCCATTATTGGGTGGTACTACCACCTGCAGACTGACACTAAGTGGTACCACTACTCAATTTGGGCGATACCATCGCTCAATCTAGGCGATACCACTGCTTGACAGAGCTTCAGACACCAAGCTTTGGTAGTACCACCGCCTGACAGCATTTACTACCGATGGTACCATTGCCTAGTCTGGGTGGTACCACCACCGAGAGCACTTGGGAGACTGAGTCCCAAGTAGTGCCACCGCCGGCCATGATTTCAGGTGCCGAATAGGCTGTTCAACCGACCCAATTCAGCCCTGTTAAGGGCCCAATTGGCCCCTAACTGAGTTAGTGGGATTACCTCTCAATCCTAACTCAACTTAGGTCTAGCTACGATAATTAAGACATTTAACAAATCATTCTTGTTCTTGTATGTCAATTGTTCTTCCGACAAGCTTCCGGCGATCTTCCGACGAACTCCCGACGATCACTCAGTAATGTTCCGGCGGACTTCTAGTGAGCTCCTGGACTTCACCACAATCTTCTTGGCGAGTTTCAATGAGCTTCTTTGGCAAGCTCCTGGACTTCTCGGTTAATTCTGGCGGAACTTCCGACGAACGTCCGGACATCCGACGAACTCTTGAACTCCCAACGAAATCTCGATCTTGACTTCGGCATAATATTTGCTTTATGTCTTATCACAATCATAGTTAATCCTCATACTTTTCTCAACATATAGATTAGATCAAATAATTTACCAATTGATTTTATCATCAAAATCCAAGATTCAATAGTTTAGAACCTAGTTGATGCGCCCGAGAGTATTATACCCATCGATTGTAGGTGAATCTTTAGGAAAAATATCGGAGTAGATGGAAAGGTAGAGACTTATAAAGCAAGGCTAGTGGCTAAGGGGTATCATCAAAGGCAAGTTGTTGACTATGACAAAACCTTCTTACCCATAGCCATGCTAAAATCCATCCAAATTCTATTGGTTATTGCAACGCACTATGATTATGAGATCTGGTAGATGGACATGAAAACTGCATTCCTCAATGGCAACCTGGAGGAGGTGTATTTGATATAGCCTGAGGGGTTCGTGTCTAAGGACTGCCCATATAAGGTGTGCAGGTTGCTTAGATCCATTTATAGACTAAAGCAAGCTTCTCGAAGTTGTAACATAAGATTTGATGGGGCAATTAGATCTTATGACTTCGTTAAGAACGAAGATGTGCCTTGTGTGTACAGGAAGGTAAGTGCGAGCACTATCACCTTCTTGGTGTTATATGTGAATGACATCCTGATCATTGGGAATGATATATGAATGCTATCTACAATAAAGGCTTGGTTATCTAGACACTTCTCTATGAAGGACTTAGGGGAAGCATCCTATATCTTGGGGATTCAGATCTATAGAGATAGATCCAAGAGGATGCTTGGCTTGTCCCAGTCCAAGTACATAGACACCATTATCAAAAGGTTTGACATAGAAAATTTGAAGAAAGGTCTCATACCGATGAGACATGGGATGTTATTTTCTAGGAGTATGTCCCCAAAGATTCTTGAAGAAAGGGCAAATATGGATAGGATACCCTATGCCTCAGTGATAGGATCTATCATGTATATCATGCTATGTACTAGGCTTGATATAGCGCATGCATTTAGTGTCACGAGCAGGTATCAGGCAGATCCAAGCTTGGAGCACTGGAAAGCAGTAAAGTGTATCCTTAAGTACTTGAAAAGGACTAAGGATCTTTTACTAGTATATGGAGGTAGTAGCCTTAGGATTTAAGGCTACACATACTCAAGTTTTCAATCTGATGTCGATGATAGCAAGTCGAATTCGGGGTATGTATACACCTTGAATGGAGGAGCAGTGTGCTGGAAGAGTTCCAAGCTAGATACTACTACTGACTCAACCACAGAGGCGGAGTACATTATTGCATCAGATGCAGCAAAGGAGGAAGTCTAGGTGAAGAAGTTCATCACAGATTTGGGAGTCATGCCGGGTAGCGAGGAGCCAATTTCCTTATATTGCGACAACAATGGGGCGATTGCTCAAGCGAAGGAACTCAGGTCTAATCAGAAATCTAAGCATGTTTTGAGGAGGTTCCACCTTATCAGAGAGATCGTAACCATGAGGAGATGTAGCAGTGGAAAGAGTTTCATCCGAAGATACCATTGTAGATCAACTTACAAAGCCGTTGTACCTGATGAACTGCACTTTTATTTCTTTAATTCTTAGAGAGATGAACTGCACTTTTATTTCTTTAATTCCCAAGAATGCAGGGGCTAATTCACTAGAAAACTATCGACCCATATCATTATACAACTTTATTTACAAGATCTTCTCCAAAGTGTTGGCAGATAGAATGCAAAAGGTAATACACAAGATCATTAGCCCAAATCAGGCAGCTTTCATCAAAGGGAGAAGTATACATCATAATATTCTGCTTGCAAATGACTTGGTCAAGGACCTGCACTCAAATGCAAGAGGAACGAAAATTTGTTTTAAAGCTGATTTATGGAAAGCCTTTGATTCAGTTAATAGGAATTCTATCTATAAGATGCTCATCGATATGAACTTCCCACAGCAATGGGTAAATTGGATTCAAAGTTGCTTAGAAACTCCAAAGTTTTCGATACTCTTTAATGGCTCACCTATTGGCTTTTTTGGTAGCACGAATGGCATCCGACAAGGTGATCTGCTTTCTCCATATCTCTTTACTATTGCAATGGAAGGACTTAGCTGTATGTTGGAATAGGTAGTCTTAAATGGCAGCATTAAGGTACCATATGCTAGTTCTATTCATATATCACACATAACATTTGTAGATGATTTACTTATATTTCTCCAGAATGATCCAACTTCAATGAGGAACCTAGCTACTATTCTAAATGACTTTGGTATGGTTTCTAGCCTTTAGTTAAATCATGCAAAAAGTAAAGTCTATATGGGTCCTTGCATTGAGGAC
>LVTN01000819.1:109277-123743 GCA_001649415.1 Musa itinerans | reverse complement strand
GTACTCTTGAATGGTGGAGGTTTGTCGGATCTTTGCTAGTTGTTCGTCAATGTTCTCGTAATCGGTTGGTCCGAAGCGGATCAACAGTCCTTCTTTGAATTATCACCATGAGAGGACTCCATGAGTATATTTAAACCAGTCAAACTACTGTATGGCATCTCCATCAAGATGTATAGCTGCAATTTTTACCATAGATGCGTCCATAGTTTTGTAGTACCGAAAATATCGCTCCGCGCGCGAGATCCAACCAATCAGGTCTCCTTCTTCCCATCTAGGGAACTCCACCCTCATGCGTGGATAGTTGGGGTTGGTCATAGAGCCTCCCCTCCCTTGGAAGTCATCTCTTCGGGCTTGGTGCGATTGTGCTGAGCTCTCTCCTTGATGTGATTTCTTCGGGCTTGGTGGTCGGCCTAATCTGAGTTCGATAAAGAGCATCCGAATCTTATCCTCCATTCATGCCTCGAAGGCTACGAATTTAGTATTGATTGCCTCCTCAAATGCCATAGTATATGCCACCAAATCTATGATGTTAAGATCTCTCTTTTGTTGTCGGGTTAAAAGCATGTATAAGTTGAGAGAAGTGATGGTCGAAAGGGTTAGTGGATTGGTGGATTTAGGCTGTGGTTTAGGCTTGTTTTGTGGCTGTTTTGGGTGTAGTTTGAGGTGTGGTTTGGTGGAGTTTTAGGGCTGTGGATGATAGTTTTGGATCTATGGTAGATGGCAGCAATGGTTTGATAGAAATCAGTGGAAATTGCTGCAAATATATGCTGTCTTGTAAAAGCAGAATTGTCGTCGAAGAAACAGCAGTTTCTCAACAAAATTTTCACCAAAAACTTGAGAGATTTGAGGAGGGAATTAATAGAAAAACCTCAGTTTAGATGACAGCAAGGACATCCATTTTAATCAAAAAAATTTGGCAGTATAATAGCAAGGAAATTGGTGCAAGTTGCGATAGCAGAATTCTCGTCAAAAAATTTCAGCGGCTTGCGACGAAAATTTGCAGCAACAAAAAATTATTTTTAGAGATGAATTCCACAATAGATAAATCTTAGATATAATCCAAGATGATCTATAATTTGTATAAGAAATTTCGTTCAGAAAGGATTGCAAATAGATCAGTTAGGGCAACAATATATGGCTGAAATTTTCTATAGATTTTTAAGTATAGCAGATTGGACATAAAAGATTAGTGGTTTATATTAAGAATTTTTTGATGAAACTAAAGGGAAATATACTGTTAGGAAGTGTCAAAGCTATCATAAAAATTTCATAGAGATTTGGATAGAAAAAACACAATAGCAAGATCAAACAAATTATGCTATGCGGTTGGAATTTTACAGTGCAGATTTTCAAGTATAGTAGTTTAGACGTAAAAGATCAATGGTTTATATTGAGAATTTTTTGACAAAACCAAAGGGAAATCTGTTGTTAGAAAGTATCAAATCTGTCATAAAAATTTCATAGAGATTTGGGTAGAAAAAATACAGTAGCAAGATCAAACAGACTGTGCTATGCGGTTGGAATTCTGCAATGAATCTTTCGTCGTAGAGATGAAAACTTTGCGATGAAAAGTTTATGCAGCAATTTTGGAATAATTTTTTTTTGGATTTTCGAATAAGAATAACTAAATTGCAGCAGCAGTAAGGTATAAAACTAGAACCTATTGCAATTCACGGAGAGATTAAAGGATGATCTACGGTGGTGGAGATGACGGCGGAATTTGGCGATGATCTTTTAAGCAATTGTGGGAATTGCTTTGGGTGGCTGTGGAGGGCTGATGGATGGCTGTGGAAGGATAGCAAGATGCCAAGGACGCTGCTCTGATACCTGGTGATAGAACCCTTGTAGATTCTAAACTTGGGGTTGATCTCTTTAGGGGATCGGCCTCCTTGGAACTTTATAGGGGTTCCTCCCTCCAAGTTGCTGCTCAAAGGCTATAGAAAAGATTCATCTATTGCTTATGAAAAGAGAAGAAATATATGGCTATTTATAGGGCTTCTAAAGCCTAACTCCTAATATGACTCCTACTCAAGACTCCTTATTCTTTTACAACTCCTAATTCTTCTCTAAGAAACAGCCTCCTAACCCTAGCCGACCTTTTCACCTCTTTAATAGGGGTCGGCTTAGGTAGGTTTTACATAAATGTCCCTCTTAATTAGGACTCTCCTAACAAGAGTCCTAACATTAAGTTGATAGGAGACCTCTATAAATAGGAGGGAATCAGTGGTTCATAGGCAAGAGCCTTTTGCTTGCCTCTCCTATTCTCCTTCATCTCTCCACCTTAGAGTAGGTTTGGAGTTTTGAGAAGAGTCATCGCAGCCCTATTGTGTGGATCACCGCTAGAGACGAGGGCATTTGACCTCCCTCGCCCTCTCCTAGTGATATGTTGGGATTCAGGGATATACAATCTCCCTATATAACACAATCTATCTCACATGTGGTTTTTTGTTTCATAGATTTTGTGCACCAATCATCTCACGACGATGAACATATTTTTGAGAATTGAGGATTTTGTTTTATGTTCTTCCGCTACATATGTGATGTCGCCCCCTTAGATTTCCCAACAATATCATATACACCTCCTCCTTGAGGTTGCCATTGAGGAATGCGGTTTTCACATCCATTTGCCAAATCTCAGAATCATAGTGTGCTGCAATAACCAATAGGGATGGATTTTAGCATTGCTATGGGTGAGAAGGTTTCGTCATAGTCAACACCTTACCTTTGACGATACCCCTTAGCCACTAGCCTTGCTTTATAGGTCTCTACCTTTCCATCTACTCCGAACTTCTTCTTAAAGATCCACTTGCAACCGATGGGTACAATACCCTCGGGTGCATCAACTAGATTCTAAACCTTGTTGGAGTCATGGAATCCATTATAGAATTCATGGCTTCTTACTACTTCCTGGAGTCTATACTCATAATAGCCTCCTTATAGGTCTGAGGATCAATATCCTCAACATCCTCTCTGTTGACTCTCAGATTTTGATGATAAAATCAATTGGTAAATTATTTGATCAAATCTATATATTGAGAAAAGTATGCATAAAGCAAAACGAAGTGCCGGAGACAAGATCGAGATTTTGTTAGGAGTTCAAGAGTTCATCGGAAGTCCACTGGAAGATTGTTGAGAGATCGTCAGAAGTCCACCGGAAGATCGTCGGAAGCTCGCCGAAAAAAACCTAGATTTACCAGGCTTTTTTTGTTTAGTGTATGCCTTAAAAATAATAGTTAGCACATAATTAGGGTTAGGTTTCAGAGGTAATCTCATTAACTTGGTTAAGGGCCAATTGGGCCCGTAATTAGACTAGTTTGGGCTGGATTCAAGGCCCAACTAGGTTATTGTACCCTGTCTGGTGGCACCGCCAGACTAGGGCGGTGGAACCGCCTAGGGAGTGATCTCCCAAGTGGTCTGGGCAATGGTACCGCCGGCAGTTATTATTGCTAGGTGGTGGTACCACCCTGTTAAGCGGTGGTACCACCAAAGCTCAGTATCCAAGACTCTATTAGGTGGTGGTACCGCCCAGTGTCAGAGTGTCAAGCGATGGTATCGCTAATATCCCGAAAATCCGAGATGAGACACTTTTTGGCTCCAATTTTGAAGCCATTGGGGCCTATAAATACCCCACCCTTTTCTGCATGAAAGGGTAATAAAGTCCAATCAAAGTGTGAAAAAATCTCTTTCGCTTGGGGTGTAAAAGTCCAATCAAATACCCCACTTCAATTTAAGTGTTGGGGTGTAAAAGTATTATAAAAGTGCAAAGAGTCCTCCTCCTCCCTCTCTTTAGCTTTGTAATAATCCAAGAAGAGGTGTGAGGCTTGTAAGGGTTATCTCCTAAACCCGTTAAAAGGAGAAAGCACTATAAAGTGGTGGTTGGTCTTCATCTATTGAAAGAAAACAATTAGTGGACACTGGTGACCTTGACGGAGGAGGAAACGAAAGTGGATGTATGTCACAATGATCGAACCACTATAAATTTCGGTGTGTTCTTTCCTTACTACTTATTTTCTTTACTTGTGCTGCATTCTATTTTAGTTTACTACAAATTGTCTAATCCCCTCTATTTTACTCACTTACAAGTTTATTTAAGTCAAACATATTCTTAAAATGGTTTTTTATATAACTAAGAGTTTCATCGTACGAAGTTTTCCAAAATTGTTGAAATTGATCATTTTTATTTGCTGCACTAATTCACCCCTCCCTCCCCTCTTAGTGTTGTTCTTGATCCTAACAATTGGTATCAGAATGAGGTCACTCTCATTTTGGTTTGAAACCCAAGAGAGATGACATTTGTTGGCAACCAAGAGGGTCACTCAATCACACGTCCACCTATGTTCAATGGGACGGATTATACCTATTGGAAAACTAGAATGAGGAATTTTTTAATTTCTATGGATTTTGAGTTATGGAACATTGTGGAAAATGTCTTTCAAAAGTCTTCTCTTCTAATGAATGATTGGAATGAGTTGGAGAAGAAGACTTTCGCTTTAAATGCCAAGGCTATGAATGCCTTGTTTTGTACTTTAGATAAAAATGAGTTCAATCGAGTGTCTATTTGTGAAATGGCTTTCGATATTTGACATACACTCAAATTCACTCATGAGGGCACTAGTAGAGTAAAGGAGTTCAAAATTAATCTTTTAGTCCATACTTATGAATTATTTCGAATGAAACCTAGTGAGATCATTGGAGACATGTACACCCGATTTACGGATGTCGTCAATGGTCTAAAAGGACTTGGTAAAAGTTTTTCTAATTTTGAACTTCTTAACAAAATATTAAGATCCCACCCAATGAGTTAGGATCCTAAAGTAACGACAATTCAAGAAGCCAAGGACTTGAACAACTTTCCACTCGAAGAACTTATTAGGTCTTTAATGACCTACGAAATGACTTGCAACTTCGTCATCGCTGCTCCCCGGCCAACGACCATTGCCGCCGTTGCTTCCCGACCAACAACCACCTCCTCCCCCTCATTGCACTGTAGCCACCCTCCAGTCGCACACCCCATCCGCTGGAGAGAGAAAATTCCCTTGCTGCGCCTAGCCTCGGCAACCCTTTGCTGGTCCTCACAGCAACCAAAACAACTTCCTCTTCTCCATCGGCATTCACAACCTTGCCGCCTACTTGCCTTGTTAACGCTGCCTCCACGACCGAAACAGCTTCCTCTTCTCCACCGGCATTCACAACACTGCTGCCTCCCAACCTTGTCAATGTTGCCTCCCCCCTCGCCGCCTACCAACCTTGTCAACGCTGCCTCCCCCCTTGCTCTCCATCCTTTGCTATAGCCACCGGTTGCACCAACGCAGCCTCAACCTCGATTGCCTAGCAACCGTTCCATTGGGTCATAGCAATTGCAGCCACACTAATGCTATTGCCTTCCAGCCCCCGGTACTCTCACCCCACGTAGCAATAGTCGCAACCTTAACCCCAGCTACTCGGCGACCACTCTCTTGGATCACAGCAATTGCAGCCACACCGACGTCGCCGCCTTCCAACCCCTGGTGCTCTCACCCCACACAACGATAGAAATAGGGCAGCATCTTTTCATCCTCCTAGTGACCATAATAAGCTTTTAAGCTGCCCTCAGTGTCAACAGTGCTGATGCCCTTAACCAGACATCAGAAATAAGAATTGGGGATTATAGATTTGTAGTCTTATGTAATGACTACCGATAACTCAGTGAAAGCACAAATTGAAGCATTAGAAACTAGAATTGAAAACTAGCTACAAGAAACTCTTAATGATTACAAATTGGAGAACTTTAATATGTTTCAACAAGATGGAAGTTCAAATTTTACATTGAACAAACATGGAGATATAGGAAAAGGGCCTCAAGAATATGACACAAGCTAGCCACGCATTAAGGTGGAATTTCCAAGATGGGAAGATGAGGATCCAACCAGTTGGATCTCTAGAGCAGAAATTTTTTTTCGCTTTCACAGAACCCCAGAAGAATACAAGGTGGAAATAGCCTCAATTCAGCTAGATGGGGATGCAATCTAATGGTATGATTGCTATAAAACTTGTCACGGAGTCCCCTCGTGGGAGCAGTTCAAGAGAGGGCTTCTTGTTCACTTTGGACCATCTGAATATGAGAATGTTGATGGATAGCTCACAAAAATTTGTTAGACTTCTACAGTGTTAGAATATCAGAGCAAGTTTGAACGATTGTCAAATCAAGCCAAAGATTGGTCTGAATGACAACTGGAGGGTACATTTATCGAAGGACTTAATCTAGATATCCAGTGTGAAGTTAAGGCTCGTCAACCCTGCACTATGATAGCTGCAATCTCATTTGCACATTTGCATGAGGAAAAAA
Source organism: Musa itinerans (assembly GCA_001649415.1). Taxonomy (NCBI): domain Eukaryota; kingdom Viridiplantae; phylum Streptophyta; class Magnoliopsida; order Zingiberales; family Musaceae; genus Musa; species Musa itinerans. The sequence continues at coordinate 117,418 of LVTN01000819.1, read as the reverse complement.
TCAGCATGGAAAATCGTTGAAACAAAGGTGTCAACAAATAGGATGATCAGCAAGCCGCCAATCCCATCTACTCCTAGCCGAAGCCCTAGTACTCGAAGACTAACCCGAGAAAAACTCAAAGAAAGATCAGTGAAAGGTTTGTGCTAGCATTATGATGAAAAATGGAGTACGAAGCACCGATGCAAATAAGAGAAACTTCTGATGATTGAGCCGATTAAGGAGGAACTGAAAGCAGAAGAGTTGGACTCCGATCATGAAGGTATGGAAACTAATGAAGATATTGAACCTATCATATATATAGTACATGCATTGGCCAACTATTTTAATACGCAAACTATAAAAGTTGGAGGAACTTTGAAACATCAGCCTATTACTGTTTTGATTGATACTAGTAGCACTAACAATTTTATGAATAGTAAAGTTATAGCCCGATTAGCTTATCACATCAAAGGCTATGACAAATTTGAAGTAAAGGTCACTGATGGATGGATTCTAACCTGTGATAGCAAGTGCTCAAAGATAAAACTAACTATGAAGGGCCAAGAATTGATTGTGGATTTCTTTTTACTACCGTTAGAAGACTATGAAGTGGTGCTTAGAATTGAATGGATATCAACCCTAGATGATATTTCATGAAATTTTCTAAACTAATTATGAAGTTTTTTATTAATGGCAAGTAGGTGATCCTAAAGAGAAGAAGCGGAAGTAAGGTCATGACTATCACTAGCTATCAGCTGGAGAGGGTTCTTCGGATGACACACACCAGATTCTTAGTACGATTGTAGAACATTGAAAAGGAAATGACAATGCACATCCTAACTGAAAATATTGAATCATTACTCAAATATTTGTAGATGTATTTGTAGAGCCACAAGGACTTCCACCTCTTCGACATCATAATCATTGAATTCCAATATTACCCAGGAAAGCACCACCAACCAATGTTTGGCCCTATAGATATCCACATTTCTATAAGGCAGAGATAGAGAAGATTGTCAAAGAGATACTATAAATATGTGTTATAAGAGCTAGTGTTAGCCCATATTTCTCCCCACTCTTACTGGTCAGAAAGAAGGATGGCTCATAACGGATGTGCGTAGATTATAAAGCACTCAACAGCATTATGGTGAAGATAAATATCCTATTCCAATGGTGGATGAACTATTGGACAAATTGGGAGGAGCCTAGATTTTCACTAAATTGGACCTACAATCAGACTATCATCAAATCAGAGTACATGAAGAGTTTAATAAATGATATATTTCGGGCTCATCTCTATAAGTTTATTCTGGTTTTCTTTTATGATATTTTGATATATAGAGAGTCATTTATTACATTAATGAATTGTCTTTAGTATTCTTTATGAGCATTATCTTTTTGCCAAGAAATCCAAGTGTAGTTTTAGGCAACCAGAGGTTGAGTATCTCAGCCATATCATCACTCAAAAGGGTATTGCAGTTGATCCTTCAAAAATCAAACTGATGAAAGACTGGTCAAATCCGAAGTCAATCAAAGCTTTAAAGGGGTTCATGGGACTGACAAGCTATTACTGAAAGTTTGTGAAGAATTATGGCAAAGTTAGCACCCCCTTAATGTCACTTTGGAAGATAGATGCATTCAGATGGTCGAAAGAGGCAATATAGGCATTTAATTCCTTAAAAATTGAAATGACTACTGCACCAGTACTTGCTTTACCCGATTTTAATAAGTTGTTTGTAATTGAATCTGATGCTTCTGGAGCTAGTATAGGAGTTGTATTAATGCAGAAAGGCCGGTCCATTGCTTACGCTAGTAAGGCTCTTTCCCCTTTCCATCTGAGTTTATCTATTTATAACAAGGAGATGCTAGCCATTGTACATGTAGTCACAAAATAGAGACCTTACTTAATTACCTGACGATTTTAAATATGCACTGATCACAAAAGCCTCAAATATTTCCTAGAGCAAAAGATTTTTTCTTAAGAGTAGTAGAAATGGGTCATAAAGCTATTGGGATTCAATTATGAGATCATTTATAAAAAGAGGAGCAAGAATATAGTTGCAGATGTACTCTCATGCCTTCCAGAATATGCTGAATTGGTAGCTATTTCTATTCCTATTTGCGAAACTTTAGAAGTTATTAGGAGAGAATGGTTAGATGATCCTGAGATCTAGAATATTATTAAAAGACTAGAAGAAGCTCTAGGTTTTGTCCTAAATTATAGTTGGGATTCAGTGGACTTGTGCTATAAAGGCCGAATAGTTGTAGCACCACATTCTTCTTGCCCTGATAATTCTAAAGGAGTTTCATTCATCACCAATTGTTGGTCATTCCAGATTTTTCTACACTTATAAATGAGTTCGACAACTTTTTTACTGGAAAGGTAGGAAAAGTTTTATCAATAAATTTGTTGCTGAATGTGATGTTTGCTAACACCACAAAAGTGAGACAGTAGCCACCCCAAGCTTACTTCAGCCCCTCCCTATTCCTGATATTGCTTGGACCGGCATATCTATGAACTTCATTGACGGACTCCCACCATCACAAAAAAAAAGTACTATACTTGTAGTTGTGGATAGGCTTACAAAGTATGCTCATTTCTATACTTTATGACACCCTTATACCGCTGCAAGTGTTGCTCATATTTTTGTGGAGAACATAACTAAATTGCATGGGAGTCCCCATTCTATTGTTAGTGACAGAGACAAGGTTTTTACTAGCTCTTTTTAGACAGAGCTTTTCCGTTTACAGGGTACTCAGTTGAATATGAGCATTTCTTATCATCCACAAATAGATAGGCAAACTAAAAGTGGTAAACATGTGCCTAGAAAATTACCTCAGATGCTTTACTAGTGATAAGCCGAAGTAATAGATTAAATGGCTTCCCTGGGCTGAGTGGCAGTATAATACTTCTTACCATTCTTCTATTAAAATGACTCTCTTTGAAGTAGTTTATGGTCGAACCCTACCTATAATTACAAAATATGTACCCGGTTCTTCTAAAGTTGATTAAGTAGATAAGAAATTACTTAATAGAAATAAGATTATTTAGCTTTTAAAGGATAATCTCATAGCCACACAAGCAAGAATGAAACAGTAAGCTAATAAACACTAAAGTGTATAAGAATTTACTATGGGTGATTGAGTTTTCCTTTGTCTTCAACCCTTTAAGCAAACTTCCAACAAGGTCCGATCTTCTATGAAGTTGTCTCCTCAATTTTTTGGGCCTTATAAAGTATTAGAACACATTGGACTAGTTGCCTACTGCTTGGATTTGCCTACTAGCTCTAAAATATACCCAGGTTTTCATGTTTCCTACCTTAAGAGGAAGTTGGGTGAAGATGAAATAGTGCAATGCCATTTGTCGAACATCGTTATTACTAGGGAAGTTCAAGCTCAACCATAAGTTATACTTGATCAACAAGTTATAATGTACTGCAAACATCTAGTAACTGTAGTGCTGGTGCAATGGGCCAACTTACCAAAGGAAGATGCCACTTGGGAGTCCTACAAGGCGATAAAAGAGAAGTTTTCGAAATTTGATGCTGCTCAGCCTTGAGGACAAGGCTCAATTGAAGGAGGAGGAATTGTTAAGATCCCTCTATTTTCTGAGTTAGCTTTTGAATAATGTTTTGTTGAGTTTGTTTAGTTCGGTAAGAGTCAAATAGGGGTTTATTTAATATTTATTTATTATTAAGAGTCCACGTCCTAGTGAACTCTAGGTGGAACTCCATAAATAGAGATGTATATGTTTCTTTTAAGTAATCAATAAAATATTATCCTATCTTTTGACAAACCCTAGGAGGTCGATCCACTCGAAGTGATCAAGGAGGCCGATCCCCTTAAAGCGATCATCTCTTTCTCACTCTTCTTCTATGATAAAACCCTATGGGTTTTATCACAAACCTATAAGTCCGGTATTAAAGAGTGAAGTACTCATATAGGATATCTTTAGTGTCTCAAGTCTAAGGACCAAGTATACTCCTGGGACGACGGAATTACTATTTGACAATGAGGTATCATCAATCATCTCGCATTCCGTGAGCGGATCAATCAGCGACTTCATTCTCTAATGAGCACTTGCATTATAGCCCTAGTGTCCCCACATAAACAACTATGAGACCAGTCACCTCCATCATATGGATGGGTATATAGCACAATAGTCTCTTCGATTATCTTAAGGTCCCTCTCGAGTAATCTATGACCAGGATTATTTAGGGTTTGTGTTTAAAGGTGAATCGGTCTCATTATTGTGATCTCATCACGATCTGATTCCCAATGCACAAATCCATAGACATCACAATATATATAAGCAACAAGCAATATAAAGTGAGAAAATATCATAATAATAATAAGCCAAAAGACTACATGTCATATCACATATGTCATCACTCACGTCATTAGCTTGCAGAGCACCTATGACTACCAATATAAACAAAGGATTTTGGCTTCTCAACATTGTCACTATCATCAAATAATTGGTCTTCAAGAAACACAACATCTCTACTTCTAATAATCTTCTTGTTCACTGGATACCATAATCTGTACCCAAACTCTTCATGACTATACCCCAAGAAAATACATGCTTTTGTCTTATTATCAAGCTTGGACCTCTCATCTTTGGTAATATGAATAAATGCTTTACACCCAAAAACTCTCAAGTGATCATAAGATATATCTTTTCCTTTCCATACTATCCTTGGAACATCAACTTTCAGAGGAACTAATGGAGAAAGATTTATTAGGTCAACTGTAGTTCTCATAGCCTCCCCCCAAAATGACTTTGGTAACTTGGCATGGAAAAACATACACCTAATCCTTTCTTCAATTGTTCTGTTTGTCTTTCCTACCACATTATTTTGCTGAGGAGTTTTAGGAACTATTTTCTCAAGCCTGATACTATGGAACCGTAATAATTCTCAAAAGGACCCTCGTACTCACCACTAGTATCTGCTTGAACACACTTTAGCTTTCTACCAATTTCTTTTTCAACACTGACATGAAACTCTTTAAAAACATCGAGTACTTGGTAGATATCAAAGCAAAAGCCCAAACTTTTTTAGAATAGTCATCAATAAAAGTAACATTTATTGATGAATATAGATATCAGTGTGAATCAAATCAATAACATTTGATCTTCTAGATGGTAGATAAGTATGAAAGGCAACTCTATGTGTTATTCCAACTAAGTAATAATCATAATATTTAAGAGATGTACCTTGCAACTCTAGTAAGAACTACTTTCTAGCAAGAGTTTGAAGTCCTTTCTTGCTGATATGACTAAGCCTATTAAAGATCTATGCTTTTATCCTTTTGAATTACATTAATCTCTTCTTTGCATAGCTTAGCTTCCATGACATAGAAAGAGTTTAACTTCTTTCCTCTCACCACAATTAGATAACATTTACTGAGCTTCCATTTGCTTTCACCAAAATAGTGTAAAAATCCCTCAACATCAAGTTTGCTTGTAGATATCAAGTTAAGATTAATATATGGAACATGTCTAATATCTTTTAGTATCAATTTACTCATAATACTGGTCTCTAAACAAATATCTTCAATACCCACAATCTTAGATGTACCACTATTTTTCATTTTGACATTGCCAAAATCACCAGCAGTGTAAGATCTGAAGAAATCACCATAAGAAGTAACATGAAATGAAGCAGCAGAGTCAATTACCTCGTTACTGTCCTGAGTTGCAAGATTGACACATCTATCATCACAATCAATAACAATATCACCTTCAGCAGCAATTGTATTGGTCCTTTTCTCATTTTTTTTCTTTTCATTCTATTCTCGCTTCCAAAACCTATACTTTTTCTTCGTGTGACCGGGCCTGTTATAGTGAAAACACTTGATATCTCCTTTAGACTTAGATCTTCCTCTATATCCATGTGGATTTCTACTATGACTTCTTCCACATCTTTCTTATTTTTCAATAACAAGTGCACTAGAAGAAGATTCTCTTTATTATTTCGCTCTAGTATCTTCATTTAGTAAACTGTCTTTAATTATATCCATAGTTAGAGTCCCCTTTGGTATAGAGTTACAAATTGTCACCACATACGTTTCCCAACTTTTTGGTAAAGAGCAAAGAAGTAACAATCCTTGCATCTCATCATCTATATTCATTTTCATAGAAATCAGTTTATTTGCAAGATTCTGAAATAGGCTTATGTGCTCAACAATATTATCACCATCAGCTATTTTTCATTATCTTTTTCGCAAAGAGATTTTCTAACCTTTGCCAAACAACATCAGCTATGGTTTTATCAAAAATATGCTCATGCAAATTTATATTTATCCATCTTCTAATATAGGCAATAGCTTTTCTATATTGAACCTCTCGTTCTTCATCTTCCATAGTAGAAGGTTTTTCTTTAACTTTGATGGACTTATACAAATCTTTGCAATAGAGTAAATCTTCCATCATATGCCTTCAAGTGAAATAATTTAATGAGTTCAATTTAATAATATCATCTGACTCTTCTGTTTCATTCACACAAGTAAAACTAGCACTAAACAACCTGATGCTCTAATACCACTTGTTGAGAAAAACTATTATAGTGGAATAATTCTTCTCCCTCTTTGTGTATCAAAATGGGTTCCTCATCAAAATATCAACTTATTACCAAAAGCAAATATTAACTAGAGCAGCATAGATAGTAGAACAATGCATCAATCACAAAGTGAGATACCAAATTTTTACGTGAAAAGCCTAATGCGGGAAAAACCACGGGACCGTAGTCTACTTCAAACTTCCATTATCACCAATAATGATAATAGGATTACAAGAAGTCATCTTTAGAATAACTAGTGGATCATAATTGTTAGGACTGAAATCGACACTAAGGGGGGTGAATTAGTTTATTCGTAAAATCATGTAGATTTGAAAACTTCATTCGATAAAATCATATCGAAAAGATGTTTAACTTAAAAATGTATGAAAGCATAGTGAGAGTAAGAAATCAATTTACAATGTAAATCAAAAGCATAAAGTAAATGCAAACCAGATTTATAGTGGTTCGATTGTCGTGACCTACGTTCACTCCCGATTCCTCTTCACTCAAGGCCACCAGCTTCCACTACCATTCTTCTTTCCAATGGGCGAAGATCAACTACCCTTATAACTCTTTCTCCTTTTGATAGGCTCAGGAGAGAACCTTTACACCCCTCTTTTACAAGGTATCCCTTACACACCTCTCTTAGAACAACCTCTAACCTCATACTCCAAACCCTAAGTTTTTGTTCTCTTTTTCTTGCTATGTCAAGTAGGAAAGATTGGGGTATTTATAGGCCCCAAATAGATTAAAATTTGAAGCCAAAACGGTCTCATCCTAGGTTTTTGGGGTACTAGCGGTACCATCACCAATACTGGATGATACCACCGCTTGCCAGACTGACAAATAACAATACCATCGCCTATCAGTCTAAACTGGGTGGTACTACCACTCAGTCTGACACTGACATAAGGTGGTACTGCTAGTCATAGGTGCCCAGCAAGCCAATCACGTGAGTGATGGCACGTATGACTTGATACAGAATCTTTTTGCTTATTATATTTTGATATATATCACTTTATAACTATTGCATACATGCATATATATATTGTGATGTCCTTGGATTTGTGCAATGGGAATCGGATCGTGATAAGATCACGATAATGAGATCGATTCATCTTTAAACACATATCCTAAATAATCCCGGTCATAGGTTACTCGAGAGGGACATCGTGATAACCGGACAGACTGGTGTGCTGTATACCCGTCCATATGATGGATGTAGCTGGTCTCATAGCTGCTCGTGTGGGGACACTAGGGATACAGTACAAGTGCTCATTGGAGAATGAGTTCACTGATTGAACCGCTTACGGAATGTTGGATGGTTGATGATGCCTTATTGTCAGATAGCAATTTCATAGTCTTAGTGATGTATCTGGTCCTTAAGCTTGAGACACCAAGGATGTCCTGTATGAGTGCTCCACTCTTTGATACCAGACTTATAGGTTTGGTTGTCCCAGATCTAGTACAGTTGATCATTAGGAGTGGTAGTCGACCTTACGAGGGCTATTGAGTGTCGATAGAGGATCATCCACTCTCGGCGTCATGAGAGGAATATCACTGGCCAAGGTCATTCGGGTTGAGAGAGAAAGAGTTCTC
>LVTN01000819.1:63174-76874 GCA_001649415.1 Musa itinerans | reverse complement strand
ACACACCTCCCTTAGAATAACCTCTAAGCTCAAGGAAGAGAGACTCAACTTTCTCACAGAGTTTTCACACTATAAACCTCATTTTTGGTCTCTTTTTCTTACTATATCAAGTAGGAAAGATTATGGTATTTATAGGCCTCAAATGGATTTAAATTTTGAGCCAAAACGGTCTTATCTCGGGTTTTCGATGTACTAGCAGTACCACCGCTAGTACTGGGCGATACCACCGCTCAGTCTGACATTGACACTAGGCGGTACTACTGCCCAGTCTGGCAGTACCATCGCCTGACAAGGCCTTGGAGGTTGGGCTCTAGCGGTACCACCACTAATCTGGGCAGTACCACCACCTAAACAACTTAGGAGGCTAAGCTTTAGGCGGTGCCACCACTTGGGCCAGCTAAGGGTCACTAAATGGGCCTTTCACTTGGCTTGAAACAACCCCAACTTAGGCTCAATTGTCTCCTAATTGAGTTGACATGGTTACACCTGATACCAACTCAATTAGCCCTTTAAACTACTTCAATCCAAACAAATTATTACAAAGAATGGATCCTTTGTTGTCCAGCATATCATTGGTTTATCCGGTACTTCGTTTGATCCTTCGACGCATCATCCTCCCCTTCGGCGTATTGCTCAATCGGCATGTTGACCTTCCACAACATCTAATCTCCTTGGCGCAATGTTCGATCCTTCGATCGGATGCCCGAACTCATAGCACAAAGACCTTCTATCGACACGTCGACCGATCCTCCAGCTCGACGTCCAATCTTCTAACATGTTCACTCCAGCCTAACCTCTAATTCCACTATTTTAATTGATTTGTCTTTCCTTGATTGAAGCTAGTCCTACATCACTTAAACGCATATTAGATCATAACTTTATCAATTAGTTTCATCATCAAAATCTGAGATTCAATAATAATAATATCAAGAACACAGATCTTGGCTCAACAATAACATATCATCATCACCATAGATAGATTTCATGAAAGAAAAATTTTAGGTCTCACCAAATGGGTATAGAAGAAAAGAATTTTAGAGATAATAAGCTGCAGATCGGTACCGTTATGATTGTAAAGCTTATTGTAAGAATTCTTCATATAAAATTTAGGCTAAAACTGACAAAGATTAGTTGCTTGATCATCTAACAAAAGTTTTAAAACCTTACCTTTTTCTCTCCTCTCTTTGTTCTTTTTCTATGCCACCATAGTTTCTTTCACCATTCACACCTGTTCGTGCACCCCTCGCTGTGCACATCTCTATCGTTTCCCTTTTTTTTTTTTTTTTTTAAATAAATCAGATTTGGGCTCAATGCCTAAATCAATCGGTCCAAGCCCACCTATAGGCTAGACCCAACAGATACTAGTCAGTGTGGATAGCTAAAAGTGATAAAGTGAAGACTACATATATGGCCAAGTATAAAGTATTCGAAGTCTTGGTGATGCAAAAGGCTTAACCAACGTTCCAACTATATTCTATATTCTAATAAACCAAATATTTAGGGAGTATCTAGACAAATTCATAGTTGTCTATCTAGATGACATTATCATTTACAACTAAACTCCTAAGTGGTGGGTAGAGGCCAAGCGAGTAAATTGTAATCCAACTTTCTTTTCAAAATCAAGAATGAAATATATAGTGAACCATAGGTAGTAACCTTGATGCAATTGATTAAAAAAGTTAAGGCATAATGATTTTATTTTTAGGAGGGATTCGTGTATACAAAAGGGAATAGAGTTTATATTCCCTAAGTAAATAATTTGAGGCATGAACTCTCGAGAGTTTGAGTGGGGCATCCAAGCATTCACAAAATTATAGATCTTATGAATAGGGTCTTTTATTCGCCAAAGATGAGAATTGATGTGAAAGAATATGTTCGAATGTGCTTCACATGCTAATAAGACAAGGTGGAGCAACATAAGCTGATGGTATTTTGGAGCCCTTGTTTGTACTAGAGAGAATGTGGGAGAGTATTTTCTTAAACTTTATATTAAGCTTGCTGCTAGTAGGGATTCTTAGATTGTACTTGTGGTAATAGATTAGTTTTCAAAATATATAACATTCATGGTTGCACCCTTATATTGCTTAATGGAGAAGGTGGCCAAACTAATGATGAAGAATATGTTGAAATATTAAAGAGTTTCAAATAGCATTATTAGTAACTAAAATATATAGTTTGGATCGAGTTGTTCAAGCTATTAGGATCCAAACTATACTTCTTCAAAAATCTCCACTCATAGATGAATAACCAAATTGAATGCATAAACTCGCTATTGTAGTAATATCTTCAGTAATATATGAGTGCCAACTAATAACATTAGGTAAAAATGTTAGACATAACTCAATACTCCTATAATTTACATCATAGCTCTATATCCAACAAGAAACCCTTCCAAATCATTACCGGATAGCAATCATCAACTTCTCATACTTTAATGATTAGTTATAGTAGGTGTAGCTCATTAGCATATCACTTTGTGAAGAAATAACATTAAGACATATATATTGCATGAGCAGAGAATATGATCATAAGAGTTCAAGGTCGACAACATATCGGGTTCTAAACAGAATCTAAAATTAAAAAAACAAAAAAATTTACTGTACGTGGTAATAGAGGCCCTATACTAGATAGATCCTGTATCCATCCGGTGCCAAAAAAATAATTTACCTCGAGTTGTGTATGGGTAGGCTGCTGGATCATCAAATATCGTTTATATCAAACTATATTACAGTGTTGCAAACCTTGATTTGCATCCCTTACAGGTTTAGCAATTTTCATTTTAAGAAGGATTATGAGTTCCACTTCCCTTCATCCTTCCCTTAAATCTTCCCAGTTCATTTTCCATGAGCATTCTGCAAACCAACGCTCTCACGAATTTGTCCATCCATCTTCTCCGAGTGTAGTTCCGACGTTTAAATTGGATGCTTTAGAATGTCAACCAACTTCGGTTTCAGGGTCATCTGCAACTGAAGCTCGGGAAATACAACATTGTAGATATCTGATAACAGAATTAGTTTCAAGTTGAACAGTGACATTATAAGCTTGAACGAAGATTACATTCACCAACCAAAAGAAAAATTAATATCTAAATAACATGTTATCAAACTCATAAGATATGAAGTCTCATTCGATATATTTTTATATTTTAAATATTGATCAAGTTATAATGTACGAGATTTACTTATCAAAAATTGATGGGTCAAAACTTCGTCACACATATTTTATATCTTAAACATTGACTAGATAATTGTGTATAACACTCACAAAAGGTGGAAAGTTTGAAATCTTATTCAAAATAATCTAAAAATATAATCTAAAGATATTAGTTTGTAAGAATCTCTATAGATCATCATAAGATTCCAGATTTAAATCCCGCTCTTATCACTTAATTCTTTATAAAATTAAAAAAAGAAGTTAAAATGACATTAATATTTTCCAGCAGCTTTAGCAGCTGCATTTGATTTAGTTCTGACACATTAGCCTTCTGTCTATTCAGCTAAGGTATCCTGAGGCTTCTGTCTATTCACCATCCAAACTAAAAAAAACGGGTTCAAGAGCCAATCAGAAAATTAAAGTTGTCTTCCTATATCTAAATTCAACATGACCGAAGCAACAAAAATTACATAACAAATTACTTACAACTTTCTAATTATAATCTGAAAGATTGCAGATAGCTAGTTATCCTTAACATCAATTTGTCTTGATACTTTGGCAACAGAAGTGGAAATAAAACCCAATGGAAATGATGTACAAATCAGCATCAGCTGTCCATGACTGTAACTGCAACACTAAAGTCTAAAACAATCACTAGAAATCTTTTCCAATATTAAAAAACATTGATTCAAGCATGTAAACAGATTCCAAACCAAGAGAGCTCCATTTAACCTTAACAGACTAGCCATGGCCTGAAAGGATAGATTCGCACCAAAAACAGTCAAAAATACATCTTGTGCTAGCCGATCACATCATCTGATTAGTATGTATGATCAATATAATGAGTATAGGTATAATGAAACGTATAATAACGAAGGAATAGGAGGAAAGAAGAAGAGGAATGAAACAGAGAAGACTGAGAAAGTGGAGAAAAAAAATAAGGAAATACGTCAGCAGGCCACAAGCATCAACACCAACTCAGATGCCTCACGTTCGTTGAAACAGAAGGCTCGTGGAGGCCAGCCCTAACCAATTAAATTATTATTTTTTTGATCAGATCTGATCATCTGAAACGAGAATAATCTATGTATCGATTTATGCGCGGGTGGTGCATACCACCCATTTAATACCGGTCTAGGTGAATAATGACAGTCAGCATAAAACCCCATTCCACTGTCTGTACTTTCCCTGGGGCCAATTCTCCACTCTGCTTTCCCCAAATCGCACACTTGTCCAGCTCCTATTTAGATGTTACTTCCAAGATTGTAGACATTTTACAATTTTTCAGTAACTTATGATCACAGGCTGCTTCGCGGAGCACACAAGCGAGGTTCCACTGCGATAATGATACGAGATACCAGTTGCATGATACAGACTCGTGCATGTATGAAAGATACAAAAACAATAATTTGTATATGACCAATTTGTTCCATGCCAAAAGCTGAAAGTTTATTGATTAAAACTAAAAGATATGCACAGGCAGACTTGTTCTAGTTGTCATTACATGCAATTTAACCATAAGTTAATGCTATGCAAACAGATTCATTGATTGGTCACGAATGTAAACAGTGTAACATTGCATAGAGATCATTCAACTTTCAAGTAATAACTTATAACTAATCTAGACTAGTAAAACATATACTTGCTGGTACCACACAGCTGAAGCCTACTGCTCCGCGACTTCAAACCAGAAAAAGATGGAAGTTCGTGAGTAAATGGCTCGTACACGCTGCAACACCAAATTGCCACTGGTCCAAACAGCCTTGGCACCACCTTCAATTCTTGTCCGAGCAACCGTGACACCATCTCCATGTCCCTTTACCGGCTGCGGAAATGCATGGCATCCATTGGCTGTGCTCATTATTGGAAAGGAGAGGTAATCTAATGGGTTTTCTTCACATTGAAGAATGCACCCTTCAATTGTTAATCTCCCACTACGGTGAAGCAAGCAGCATCCTAGCTCTGCTCTGATCATCAAATTAGTTATCTTGCATGTGGAAAGAAACTCCAACGCGCTGTGAAGATATTTTGACATGAGGAATTCCAGCTGGTGGAAACAAATGGAATAAAGGTACCAAAGAAGACATTGCATGCTAACAAATGAACTACTAATTGTCTCAGTCAAACTGCCAGTTCTATCCGATGCTAGAAAGTCAGAATCAAACATTCTCCAAAAATGGGATGAAGAAACATATCCAGTATAGATGGCTGCTGTCACATATGACGGGTCGATAATCAAAGATGATAACTAACACACCAATGAGATGATCGAACCTTTCAGAGCCACGAGAACAAGTCAATACAGTTTCATCCGGAAGTTCACCCCCACCGATCTGTAGAAATCAGGAGAAAAGAACATGGCTTAATATGCAACTGCAGAGATTGTAGAAAAAAGTTGCTACTACTATGATTTAAGATAAATTCAAGGTCTGCTCAAAACACTTCATCAGCTTTGATGCTTCTCTGCAACATGTACAATTGCAACGCAAAGTGACAGATATGCTATCATTTCTGTTATTGAGAGCAAATAGATTCAATTTGATTGTCTTCAGTTATATGAATGACATGCAGACTAGCAATTCATTATTAGTGATTTAGGTAATGATAAGGCTGTCAGGAAATAACACTGATCTAACAGATAAGCCATTGCACTAGTGGATTTTAAAAATGAATCTGAGAAGAGAATGAAGCAACATCAATGGTAATGAGTCAACTTACTAGGCAAAGAGGCTTTTTGATCTGGATATCACATGCAACGTGATCCAAACCAGGAGCAATCAGAATGGTATCACCAGGCCTACATCAGACACAAAAATCATTATATAAATATTCTCTGCTTTCTCCAAGGAAATTCAACTAACAAACCTTGCAGCAGAAATTGCAGCCTCAAGATTGGGAAAAACTCCAGGCTCACCCATGTTTCTAATAGAATTTTCCACTCGCAACCATAGTCGGGGATGACACACCAGGCAGCGCCACCTGTGGCAAACAAGGGCGATACTGTAGCGATCTGCAAACCAAGAAAAAATGTGCTAAAGCAAATAATAGGAGCTATACAAACTAAATGCAGGAAGCTATAAGATAAAGGCCCATATCTATCGAAATCATAAACATAATCAAGTTGTATCAACATTATCCACTGAAGTACACATGGAAGCAATTGTAACTCCAAACATGGTGTCATTTTTGTGTAGCATGTCCTTTTCAAATAGAAAAGGCATGAAATATTCAAGCCAACAATATTTAATGCAGATATAATATATGCAAAATCTCACATGATAATCATTTTCTGGAATTAGAACAGAAGAGAAGCAAACTGTAGTAACAACAAGACATGCACAGTTCATTTCAGAACATTGCAAGGGAAAAAACACACATAGTAAAGCAGCTCTAAACGTCGATGCCACTTCTTAACAACCATAAGGAACTTAGTAGTAGCAATTGTCTGTCAATCAAGCACAAACCACATAGAAGTTAATGATAGTTAAAAGCAGTAGCTTGTACTAATATTTACAAACTACAACTTTGCAACAGTGCCTTAGAAAAGGATTATGTTAGCTGTAGAATTTTCAAGATATCAGAAATCCATGATGCCTTTCACTTAAAACATAGCTAGATCTGAGAAAGCTTTGAAAATCACATCCAAATGGCTACTGATCGTTTACTGACAGCCAAAAACAAAAGCTCCCACAAATAAGACTTTTACAGATTCTCTTCCTCATTGATACTTGTTCAATTGAGTCAAAGGAGTTCTTAAGACGAGCACTTAGGTGTAGATAGCCATAGGAATTAACAAGATCACATAGATAATTTATAACATACCATGCATAGTCATCGACCTCCAAGTCATCAATTATCATATGATAATTTAATCCTTAAAAAGAGAACTAATTCAATAAAAGGATTTTGATTTTGCAATTATTAAAATCAAGATTTAGAAAAATTTTAGGAAGGTGGTGAGACACAGCTAGGAAGCTGTCCACCATCTAGGTGTTCTGCAACTTGCCAAGCATTCACCATATGAGTAGCCACTGCCAGCAGAAGTCACAACTACAACAGTTGCCTACAAAGGCAGCAAGAATAACAGTAGCACCTCCAATCACCCATGGTTACAATATCAAAGACCATGTCGTTCATTCATAACAGCTGGAACTTATGCAGCCATAAAAGAATAAACTATACCCCTGTTCTCCAGTCCAAATTTGATTCTAAAAACCACTTGCATGCCCCTGATTGTAATCTTCTAAAGCCCACAGTATAAAAAATAATTAACTGAAGAAAAGGGAGGATCTAGCTACTTCAATAACATTTGAAGTAGCTGTAGACTGTTCACTTCTCTTCTCTAGCTTCAAATGATCTATTTTGTACTTGTCATTACAATTTTTACCATCTCCATTCTTTCATCTTTCACTTGCAAAGCCTTTAGCTGCATACTCTTTGCTGTCTACTGCAAACATTTTGCTGAAAGTTGTGTCATTTCTGATGCTGCCTTCATATGCCATGATGTCCTAGTAATCAGAATCAGTCCTCTTGGTCGAATATAAAAACAGGGTTTCCACCGGTGAATTTGTAAGTTAGTGACCAACTTTTAAGAATCATAGTTCAGACCTAATTTTCAGCTCCACTGAGACTTTGGATCTGACATTATTTGCTCTCAATTTCAGACAATTTGGTGTAAAGATAATTTATTTATATAAAGCTACTCAATTGATTGCCTTCATATTTTTTAACCAATATTTGGGACAATTATACAGGCATTCAGTAGTCTTGTGAAATATTATATTAACCAATTCACTTACTAGATATCCCATACTAATTTATTGTAAAAGTGATATCACTGCAGAATTTACTTCAGTTTCCAGACATGTGAACTTGGTTCTCCATGAATAACTTATTTGCCATCCAGACCTAAGATTAAACTAAGAACTCAATTATAGTCACAACAAAGAAAAAGGATCCTTCAGGACTCCAACATGCCATATCAGTTATACTAGACAGTATCTATTTGTTAATAACATAGTATGAAAGGGTGATTTGACCAATGACGGTGGTTCCATCATGTACCATGGAAAACAAAAATAAAAGAAAAGAACCCATCAGACAGCATAGGACTAACAGTCTTGGCAGAGAAGTTATGTTATTGCAACATAATGTCCTATGCATAGACTAATCCAGATAACATAAGCATGAGCAAAGTATGAACGAGTAGAACAATATTTGGAAGAAAATAGATGGTGAGACCAGTCACACTTTAAATAACCCAATAGATAAATTAAAAATTACAGCTCCATAAAATGATATTTCTCAATTGATATAAGCAACTTAACATCAACAAGTAAACATCATGGTGACTGGTCTAACAATTATCGAGGAGTACAAAACCCTCCTGCATCACGTGAATTAGTTTAGAAACTTCAACAGAAATGTTTTTCCAATATTATTTCAAGTCAGGTACTCAATGAGCACCGTCTCTAGGGGAGAGTTCTTTTTTTAAATTAATAGATATAAACAAACAAAAACATATAGACTAAACGACCAAGGGGAAAATCTGCCACTGAAGAGAAGATAAGACACAACAAGAATGAACAGAAAAGAGGTAAAATATTCAGTGATTGCCTACACAAGACCCCATGTTTAGTTTTGATAATAGATTCAACCAATTTTGATTTTAAAAAAATTGAACCTTTCCAAACTCTAAACTATCGTCCTAATCAACTTCAGACAACCCTTTTACTTCCGTCACAGCCTTTCTTTGCATGTTTCGATCATTTTTCTGTGCACAAAGATCATAGAATTAAAGAAAAAGTGAATAATAAAGCAAGAAAACTTTAAACATACCACCTGTTACACTATGTAATTGGGAAATCTGTTCAACAGTCAAAATTTCAACAAAGCTTCACATTCAATCTATAAAATCAAAAAGGCCCAAAGCAGGTGGCCAAGTATCTCCAAGACCCCTTCTTGCTCATGCCAGCATCAGATCTGGAATCCCTAAAATTCGGGAACGAGTAAAGGAGACGTAATCTTAGGACTTGAGATATAGAAGATGAGAACCTGGTATGGGCGTGAGGAAGCTAAAGATGTGCATAAGGCATCCGTCGTCGAGGCTATGGATGGGGGAAGCAGCCGCAGAGAAAGAAGCTGCCGCCGCAGCCGCGACGCTCACCTTCCACCTCCTCTTCACCATGGCCCGCTCCTTGGTCGTATCTGTTACTTTCTCTCTCAAGATGTCCGAGCAATCCCCTTCTCCGTGGAAACGCATCTATCCCAATTGATACGAGTCTTAGGCGGCCGGGGTGTGTTCGGAGAGGACGACTCAACCGACACGAGGAGGCGAGAGAGTCGATTGGAAGATGTAGTCGTACGAGGCTTGGCACATTTAACACGTGAGTTGCACGTGATTATTCGCAAAGGATATTTTTAGCGGAAATTTTTTTGTGCATCCCTGTAAATTCTTGAATATGAATTTTATCGCTTAAAGCATCAAAATATCAAGTATATCCTTCTACGTGAAATTTAGTGAATTAACCCCTATTATCAGTTGCCATCAAAATGACGAGGATTTTTGCTCTTCGGTCACCGATATGCAACCATATTTACCTACATCAACACTTTTATATGGATTTATTATCTCTACATCATATTAGTCATAATATTCCATTCAAATAATAAAGATCGACAATGATAGATATATATGATGAAGCTTATATATAACACCTCAATTTAATCTTACATAGGTCAAGATTGACTTATAAAAGATTAATAGATATGTTACCTGAGCTTGAATATTTTAGACTAATGATTGAGGCTCAATAAGATTAATAAATCAGTTATAGATCGTTATAACATAGGTCAAGATTGACTTATAAAAGATTAGTAATTTAAAAATTTAGGATACTTTTCTCATATTCACCCATCTAGGTCAATATGTCGAACCTCAAGTTCGACACTTGTGGTCTATGCTACATTTAGTTGTATTGTTTCATCATGTGATAATTAACTAAACTAGAAAATGAACTCCAACTTTGGTGATACTCTTTCATCAAGTGAAAATAACTACAATAGTAGCTACACCACTTCAACTACTCCATCAATATTTACTCACATCTTGCCTTAACAAAGTGTTTCATACTATTATTACGTATTCATTATGTAGATGGGTTCAGCGTAAATTGAGTCTTTTGGACTCATCTCATATTGACGTGTTAGGAAGCAGGAGGATTGGATCTGAGATCCTATAAAAACTACATTGGTAGCATAGCCAATAAAATTTATATAATGCTTAAGTTAGTAAATACTCAAGGGTTTAGGTGAAGAAAGAATAAATTATATGTTATGAATATAAAAAGTCATGATATTTCAAAAGTAAATGTCCACAAACAAAGAAGAAACAACAAAAGAAGAAGAAGACATTCAAAGCAACGTGGATGACTCGAGCGATTCCGAAGACGAAGAACAAAGCAACAAGAAAATCGTCAACTATGCACTAATGGCTATCGGAGATAAAGTAAATGATTCATTAGATGTAAATTTATCTTTCAATGAGCTTTTAAGTGCTTTTCATGATATTTGTTCGATGAATATAGAATAATGAACAAAAAGTTTAATTGTTTAAAAAAGAAGCATGCCCTTTTAAATAATGAATTTAAAAAACATAAGCATGATATTCATTGCCTCCATGCACTAAGTGTGAACACTTAGAGGCACTCGAGAAGGAAAAGTTGCTACTCAAAGAAACTCTAGAAAAGTTTAAGGTTTGTAGCAAGTCCTTGAACATGATCCTTGCCAATAAAGGTCACGTTCATAGAAGAGGTAGAATCGGATTTGTGAGTAGCTTTCACCAAAATTCAACCACCTTTGTTAAAGGTCTTATCTTGCATGTATCACCCCCCACCAAATGCAACTTTTGTTGTCAACTCGAACATGTTGCTTATAAATATCCGTTTAAGAGATATAGTCTACACAAATTGATTTGAGTTCCTAAAGGAACCGTAAAAAACTCCATGCAAAATGATAAGTTGAGTAGATCGATTTTTGAGGTACCCAAGGTCAAATGATTACCTAAAAATCACACTTTTTTATAGAAATATTTACCATCACAAGCTAGGAGCAAGAGATAGTACCTTGATAGTGGATGCTCAAGGCAAATGATCGGAGATTCATCTAAATTCGCTAAGCTCACTAGCCTAGACGAAGGGTTTGTCACCTTCGGAGATAACAACATGGGTAAAATCATTGGTAAATGAACCATAGGTAACAAATCCAACTTTTTGATTAAAGATGTGTTATTGGTTGATGGGTTAAAGCATAATCTTTTGAGCATTAGTCAATTATATGACAAAAGATACATCATTAGATTTAAATCCAATGCTTGCATTATTGAACAACACAAAAATACATCTATGATTGTCCTAAAATAAAATAATATATATACTATTGACATTAATGATCTTTGTAATGAAATGTGTTTTTTGGTTTTGAATAATGATGCTAGGCTTTGGCATAGGAGATTAGGTCATGCTAGCATGAAACTAATTTCTTAAATATCATCTAAAGAACTTGTAAGAGGCATTCCTAACATTAAATTTGTTAAAGATAATGTGTATGATGCATGTCAACTAGGAAAACAAATAAAAGGTAGTTTTAAATCAAAGAATCAAATAAGCATCTTTAGATCATTGAAATTGATCCATATGAATTTGTTTGGACCAATTGATATAACAAGCCTAGGAGGTAGCAAAAACGCCTTTGTAATTGTAGATGATTATAGTAGATACACTTGGACATACTTCTTGGCAGACATAAGTGATTGCTTTAAGTGTTTTTCTAAATTTTGTGAACTAGTTAAAAATGAAAGAGGCTTTATGATTTCATCAATTCAGAGTGATCATGGTGGTGAATTTCAAAACCATAATTTCCAAAACTTTTGTAAATCTAGTGGATACAACTATAATTTCTCTACTCTAAGAAATCCTCAACAAAATAGAGTAGTAGAAAGAAAAATTAGGAGTTTACAAGAAATGACAAGAACTATGTTAAACGAACATAGCCTACACAAATATTTTTGGGCTGAAGCCGTTAATACGGTATACTATATCATAAATAGGATTTTAGTAAGACCATTTCTTTCCAAAACTCCTTATGAACTATGGAATAACAAAAAACCCAACGTTTGTTTTTTTAAAGTTTTCGATTGTAAATGTTTTATCTTGAATAAAAAAGATGCTTTAGGAAAGTTTGATACAGAATCCAATGAAGATATTTTTTATGGTTATTCTTCTATTTCTAAATCCTTTCATGTCTTTAATAAAAAAACCTTGATTATAGAAGAGTTTATTCATATTGTCTTTAATGAAGTTTCCGAATTTGAGAAAAATGATTTTGATGATGATCTTAATTTTGATGCTTTGAATTTGAATGAAACCTCTCCTCCAACTAGCAACTTGGATACATCTTCTTCCGAAATATCCTTACCTAAGAAATATAAGTATGTCGATACTCATTCTAAGGAGCTAATTATATGAGACATATCAAAGGGTGTTCAAACTCGTTCTTCTTTTAAAAATTTTTGTGTCAATGCCGCTTTTGTTTCTCAAATTGAACCAAAATACATTGATGATACCTTGAAAGATAATTCATGAGTTATCGCAATGCAAGAAGAGTTGAACCAGTTTGAGAGAAATGAGGTGTGGAAGCTTATTCCAAGACCTAGTGACCATTTTGTTATTGGTACTAAATGGGTCTTTAGAAACAAGCAAGATGAATTTGGTATCATGGTTTAAAAAAAGGCTAGATTAGTTGTCAAGAGTTTCAACCAAGAAGAAGGTGTCGATTATGAAGAAACCTTCGCTCTTGTGGCAAGATTAGAAGCCATAAGGATGCTCCTTGCCTATACTAGTTGTAATAATTTTAAGTTATTTCAAATGGATGTTAAAAGTGTTTTCTTAAATATCTTTATTTTCGAAGAAGTGTATGTTAAACAATTACCCGGATTTGAAAACTCTTTTTTTCCTAATCATGTGTTTAAGTTAACTAAAGCTCTATATAGATTAAAATAGGCCCTGAGGGCTTGGTATAAGAGACTTAGCTCCTTTTTTATTCAAAATAATTTCTCTAAAGGCAAGGTCGATACTATATTGTTTATTAAAAATTTTGAAATGACTTTCTTGTTGTTCAAATTTATATTAATAATATTATTTTTATTATACAAATGAGTCCTTATGCGAATCATTTGCCAAGAGTTTGAAATTAGTTTAATGGGTGAACTAACTTTATTTTTAGGCTTACAAATCAAACAACTTAGTGTTGGTATTGTTGAATCTCGTATTTTGATGATGAAACCACTTGATATGTGTTTATATTTTAATTTACATTTTGAGTGATACAGGATGCCTCGATCAGGATGAGACAATTAAAGCAGGAAGAATCATGGTGTGCCGGGGGAAAACATGTCAGAAGATTGGACGTCGGGCCGGTGGAACGGTCGACGTATCGACAGAAGGCTTCGGGCCGTGAATTCGGGCATCGGGCCAAGAAGAGCGGATATT
>LVTN01000819.1:45270-61773 GCA_001649415.1 Musa itinerans | reverse complement strand
GAAGAGCGGATATTGCGCCAAGGATATCGGAGTTGTGGAGTCAACTGGCCGATTGGGCAACAAGCCGCAAGAGAGGACGATGCGCCGAAGAATCGGACGAAGCGTCAAGGGACCAATGACATGCCGGACAACTTGATTAATGCTTAGTATTAATTGTCTAGATTGAAGTATGTTTTACATGTGAAGGATTAACTACGATAGCAAGATATGAAGCAAAATATTACGCCGGAGTCAAGACCATGATCACATTGGGGGTTCAAGAGTTCGACGGAAGTCCAGACGGTCGTCGAAGGTTCTGTGGGAACAAATCCAAGAAGTCCAGGAGCTTGCCAAAGAAGCTCGTCAGAACTCGCCAAGTGGATCGTCGCAAGTCCAAGAGTTTGCCGGAAGTCTGCCGGAGCATCGCCGAGGGATCGTTGGATGTTCGCCGGAAGCTCGCCGGAAGAAGCGATTGACGCACCGGAGCAAGTTATAGTATTTAGTCTTAAATAATCGTAGTTAGCATGATGATTAAGTTAGGAATGAGAGGTGATCCCATCAACTTAATCTTAGGGCAATTAAGCCCTTGAAAGACCCAAATTGGGCCAAATGGATCAACCCATTCGGACTCAGAATTCCTAGCCGGCGGTGGCACTGCCTGAGCCGACGATGGCACCACCCAAGAGCTTAGTCTCCTAGGAATGCTAGGCGGTACCACCCCTGTCAGGCGGTGGTACCGCCTAAGCTCAGTCTCCGAGCTCTACCAGGTGGTGGTACCGCCAGAGCTCGATCTTCGAGCTCTATTAGGAGGTAATACCGCCAGGACCTCGAAAATCCAAGAGATGATATTTTTGAGCTCCAAATTCAAACCAGTTTGGGGCCTATATAAACCCCACCCTTTCCTGCATGAAAGGGTACCAAAATCTTGATCTTATTTTGTGAATTCTAGAGCTCAAAAGTGTTGTAAAGGCCAAAAGTTCTTCTCCCTCTTTTCTTCTAAGTTTTGATCATTCAAGAGAGGAGTGAAAAATCTATAAGGGTTGTCTCCTAAGCCCGTCAAAAGGAGTAAAGCTGTAAAAGGGTGGTTGGCCTTCGCCTATTGAAGGAAGGCCTCTAGTGGATGCCGATGGCCTCGACGGAAGAGGAATCAGAGGAGTGGATGTAGGTCATGATTGACCGAACCACTATAAACTACCATCTTCTCTGGTTTGCATTTACTTCCTGCTATTACCTTACTACAAACCCCTTCAATAGCTTACTGGCTTCAATACTTTTTCGTACACTCTCAATCTAAGCATATTTCCATAATTGGTTTTCAACGTACAAAAAGGTTTTTCCGCAAACGACGTGATTTTATTCGCTGCACTAATTCACCCCCTCTTAGTGTCGATTGCTTTCCTAACAGGTATTTTTCTTAGTTAAACCAAATATGCATTAGAATTGCTAAAATGGTTTAATATGGATGGTTCAAAAGCTACCAATACTTCTATAAGTACGTCCACTAAGTTAGATATGGACGAAAGTGGAGAAAGCTTTGATAAAAAAACTTATAGGGGTTTGATAAGTAGTTTACTATACCTCACTGCAACTAGACCAGACATCATGTTTAGCGTAGAACTTTGTGCTAGATTTCAATATAATCCTAAGCTATCTCATCTTAAAGCCATTAAAAGAATTCTTAAATATCTTAAAGGAACCCCTAATATAGGATTATGGTATCTAAAATCTGAAAACTTTGAATTAATTGCTTATGCTGATGCGGATTTTACTGGATGTAGAGAAGATAGAAAAAGCACATCTAGAATATGTCAATTCTTAGGTCATGCACTTATCTCTTAGTCTTCTAAGAAACAAAACTCAAGTTGCATTATCTATAACTAAAGCTGAGTATATAGCTGTTGGTGCACGTTGTGCGCAAGTTGTATGGATGAAAAATATATTAGAAGATTATAGAATTCACCTTAAGAATATTCCCATAAAATGTAATAACACAAGTGTAATATATTTAACAAAAAAATCCTATTCAACACTCTAGAACTAAACATATTGACATTTTACATCATTTTATAAGAGATCATGCTAATAACTATGATATATCTTTAGAGTTTATTGATAAGAAACATCAATTAGCTGATATCTTTACAAAACCTTTAAAAGAAGAACAATTTGATTTCATTAGAAGAGAGTTAGGGATGTTAAACTATCCGAATGCATGAGTTTGTTGTATATCTTTTCCGGACTTTCTCGATTTTTTGTAAATAAAGCTTTCATGAATTTATTTCATTTCGTAAATAAAGATTTCATGAAATCCAAAATTTCAATTTACTTGGTATCAAATTTACTTCATACCCTTGCTCCATCACTTAAATGACTTTTGATGCACTTAGTCCCTTCACTCATGGATTTCATTGACAAATACATCTATTACGAATTTCACTCTTGTAAATTTTTAATGAGAAACGGATTTTATTGATGGATATTCATGAACTATCAATATTTTGATTCTTCTTGAAAAATGTACTATTCATGAACCTTTCCTTCTCTTGGCTCGGGATGATTACCCATTTCCTTTTTGTTGATGACAAAGGGGGAGAAATGTGACAAATTGATGACAAATTAACATTATGAATGTTTGAAATAATGTGTCAAATGTATCTTATCATAAATGCTTGAATGTTTTGCGATTGCTTGAAATATAATTGTAATCGTTAAATCCATCATAAATAATTAAAAAATATCAAAATGTATTGCATATGCATCGTAGTATCGTAATGTGGCATAAATACTTGAAAATGTTTCATTCTTAAAATCATGCTTGATTTCGAATCAAAATGATAAATGTCTATCATTGTGATTATCATGCTTAATTTCCTACTTACAATTGATATCATGCCTCAGATTGATGAATTGTCATCTTTTATCAAAATTTGAATCTTGCTAAATTTTATATTTGAAATTCGTATTATACTTGAAAATGATGATTGTCTATCATCATTCTATATTGGACTTAAAAATGGATGTCATGCCTTGACATCATTTGTATTGTGATAAATACATGATATCGTATTTTGAGATGGTAAATCATGATTAGTATCATGATGTGCATGTTGATAAATTTAAATGCATATAACTTATCGGTTTGATGCTTGAATTCAAATGCCTTGAATTCAAGAGTGTCTTTTCTCAAATATATCATATAGATAGGGGGAGTTAAGATTAACTCCGTCATCAATTGATTATCATCATCAAAAAGGGGGAGATTGTTAAATCTCATATTTTGATGATGAAATCAATTGGTAAATTATTTGATCCAATCTATATATTGAGAAAAGTATGCAGGATTAACTATGATAGCGATCAAGGCATAAAACAAAACGAAGTACCAGAGTCAAGATCGAGATTTCGTTGGGAGTTCAAGAGTTTGTCGGAAATATGGAGGTTCGTCGGAAATGCTGTCGGAATTGACTGAGAAGAAGCTCATCGGAACTTGCCAAGAAGATCGTCATGAAGTCCGCTAGAAGATTACTGAGAGATCGTCGGAAGTCCGTCAGAAGATCGTCGAAAGCTCATCGGAAGAAACCAAGACTTACCGGGCTTGTTTTGTTTAGTATATGCCTTAAAAATCATAGTTAGCATATAATTAAGGTTAGGTTTGGGAGGTAATCCCATTAACCTTATTAAGGGCCAACTAGGCCCGTAATTAGACTGGTTTGGGCTGGATTCAAGGCCTAAACAAGTTGTTGAACCTTGTCAGGTGGTGGCACCGTATAAGGTGGGCGGTGGAATTACTTGAGGCTTTGATGATACCCCTTACCTTTGACAATACCCCTTAGCCACTAGCTTTGCTTTATAGGTCTCTATCTATCTATCTACTCGGATCTTCTTCTTGAAGATCCACTTGCAACCAATGGGTACACTACCCTCGGATATATCAACTAGGTTTTAAACCTTGTTAGAGTACATAGAATCCATCTCAGAATTCATAGCTTCTTGCCACTTCCCTAAGTCTATACTCGTAATAGCCTCCTCGTAGGTTTGAGGATTAATATCCTCAATATCCTCTCCTCTAATATGTCCCACATATCTCTTAGGAGGATAAGATACTCTGTCAAACCTACGTAAAATCGGAACTTATGTGCTAGGTACTTGAATAGATTCAGGCTGTGGAATGGTGCTTGAGCTAGGTTCTCCAACCTCGCTCAACTCTATCATGCTTCCACTGTCTCCGCCAAGAATATGTTCCTCCTCAAGGAACACTGCTCTCTTGGCTACAAAGACCTTTTGATCATCAGGATGACAGAAATAATACACATTAGTTTCCTTGGGATATCTCACGAGTATTCACCACTTCGTCTTGGATTCCAATTTGTCAGGGTTGTGTCTTTTGACGTGGGCAAGGCAGTCCCAAATCTTAACAACCTTAAGATCGGGCTTTTTCCCTTTCCATATCTCATATGGAGTAGACACCACAGACTTAGTTGGAATTATGTTCAAAAGGTAAGCTACGATCTCTATAGCATATTCCTAAAATGAGATGGGAAGGTTAATGAAACTCACAATGGACCGCACAATGTCTAATAGTATGCAATTCCTCCTTTCGGATACACCATTGAGATGGGATGTATAAGGAGGTGTCCATTGGGACAAAGTCCTATGGTCCTTGAGGAACTCGGTGAACTCTGTACTCAAGTACTCACCTCCTCGATCTGATCGAAGAGTCTTGATACTCTTTCCAGTCTGATTCTCCACTCCATTTTTATACTCCCTGAATTTCTCGAAGGCCTCGGACTTGTACTTCATCAAGTGCACATGTCCATACCTTGAGAAATCATTAGTAAAAGTAATAAAGTAGGAGTAATCACCTATGACATGAGTTGACATGGGTCAACATATATCACTATGTATGAGTTCCAATAGCTCAATTGCTCTCTCTCCAATTTCATTGAAAGGAAAGTTGGTCAGTTTTTCATGAAGGCAAGGCTCACAAGTTGCATATGACTCATAGTCGAATAGATCTAGATATTCATCCTTTAGCAACTTTTGAATTCTTCCCTTATGTATATGACGTAGCTTACATTGCATAGGTATGTACTGTTCACCTCATCATGTTTCCTCTTGGACATGCTTACATCCATAAAAGCATCTGAAGTTTCTCCAAGCTTTTGTTTCGCCCTCTCTATAAGGTACTCATTGTAGATTCTCTTCCAGTGCCCATCTTTATCGCAGTGGAAGCACTGATCTTTGTCCTTTGTTGGGTCTTTCTTAGCAACATTTGCTTTACCCGATTTGCCCTTGCCCTTGCCCTTCTTAAGAGACTTTTCTGCCTTCCTTTTCTTAGCAACTTTTCTGGCTTCTCTTTCTTAATGGTTCTCTCTGCCTCCCTCAACATATTGAGGAGCTCAGGGAGAGTCTAAGTTTGTTCATATTAAAATTCATTATGAACTGAGAAAAAAGAATATGGTAGAGACTGAAGTACAAAGTCTATACACAGGTTATCATCTAGGACCATTCCTAGACCTATGAGTTTCTTTATCCACTTAATCATCTTTACGATATGGTTCTGAATGGGTGTCCCCTCAGTCATCCTAGCACGGAAGAGATACTATATCTTATATCATTGAGTCATTCTCTGTTTCTCAAACAATTTGTGGAGATGCAAGAGAATAGATTTGGCATCCATCTTTTTATACTGTCTCTGTAACTCAAGAGTCATAGAACCCAACATGTAACACTGAGCAAGAGTGGAATCATCCTTGTACTTCACGTAGTGAACAATATCATCCTCTCTTGCCCCTTCTTCAAGCGTAAGCATCATTGTATCAAGGACATACGCGATTTTCTTAATCGTGAGAATGATTCTCAGGTTGCGGAGCCAATCGGTGTAATTTGAACTAGTGGGGCGGTTGATATCAAGTATGCCGTGTAAGGGATTTGAATGAGACATATTTCTGAAAATAATGATGTAGTAGAAATAAATAACATGAAGATTTTGTAGAAACAAACTTATATGGACTCAAATAAGCACATAAACAATAGTACAAGAAGTTTGATTCCTTTATGATGAGCCAAGGATACAATAAAACCATATCTATGTATTTATAAAGAAATTTTTAAATGATGATTTCATTATTCTCTTACTATATGTTGATAATATACTAATTATTGGTCATGATGCTAGTAAAATTAAAAAGCTTAAAAGATAGTTAAGTAAGTCTTTCGCTATGAAAGACTTGGGATCGGCAAAATAAATACTTAGTATGAAGATTCTTCGTGATAGGAAGAAAGTAAAGATTTGACTATCTCAAGAGACCTATATTGAAAAGGTTATTGAAAGATTCAACATGAGTAAAGCCAAAGCAGTTTGTTCTCCACTTGTAGGTTATTTCAAGCTTAGTTTGAAACAATATCTTACAAGTGAAATAGAAAAAGAAGAAATGTCCAAAGTGCCTTACTCATCTACAATTAGTAGTTTGATATATGCTATAGTTTATACTAAGCCAGATATAGCTCATGCAGTTGGAGTTGTTAGCTGATTTCTCTCTAATCCTATTAAGGAACATTGGGTAGTAATAAAATGGATATTAAGATATCTAAGAGGTACTTCTCGGTTGTGTTTATATGTTGGTAGTGATGAACCTGTGTTAGAAGAGTATATAGATGCAAACATAGCAGGTGATACTAATTCCAAGAAGTTCACTTCAAGATTCTTGATGACGTTTATAGGGGGAGTAGTCTCTTGGCAGTCTAAGTAATAGAATTATATTGCTTTATCAATCATAGAAACAGAATACATAGCAATTACTAAAGCATATAAGGAAGCTTTATGGATGAAAAAGTTTCTACTAGAATTGGGCTTGAAATAGGAAGGATCTATTTACTATGATAGTCAGAGTGCTACCATATACCTCTCCAAGAATTCAACATACTATTCTAGATTCAAGCATATTGATATATGATATCACTAAATTCGTGATGTGCTTAAGATGAAAGAATTGCACTTGGAAAATATGCATACCAATGAGAATATGTTAGATATATTGACAAAGTCTTTGCTTAAAGTGAAGCTTGAAGCATGTAGGCGAAGATCAGACTTAGAACAACCCATCATATGAGCTGGAGGGGGAGAATTGTTGGGTCCAACCCATAAGTGGGCTTGGACCAATTGATTTGGGTATTGAGCCAAAATCTGATTTATTTAAAAAAAAAGAAAAAAAGGGAATTAGTGGAGATGTGCACAGCGAAGGGTGCACGAACAGGTGTAAATGGTGAAAGAAACTATGGTGACGTAGAAAAAGAACAAAGAGAGAAGAGGAGACTTTTGCTAGATGATCAAGTGGCTAAACTTTATCGATTTTGGCCCAAATTTTATATGAAGAATCCTTGCAACAAGCTCTACAATCTTAACGGTACTGATCTGTAGTTTATCCTCTCAAAAATACTTTTCTACTATACTTACTTGGTGAGACCTAAAATTTTCCTTTCATGAAATCTATCTATGGTGCTGATGATGTATTATTGTCGAGCCAAGATCTATGTTCTTGATGTTCTTGTGATTCTCTAATTATTTTAGAGAAGACTTATTATAAACCTATTATCATTATTGTTGATAGTGGAAGTTTGAAGTAGACTACGATCCCGTAGGTTTTTCTACATTAGGTTTTTCACGTAAAAAATTTGATGTCTCACTTTGTGATGATGCTCTGGCTAATATTTACTTTTGGTAACAAGTTGGTATTTTGATAAGGAACGCATTTTAATACACAAAGAGGGAAAAGAATTATTCTACTATAATAGTTTTTCTTAACGATATCCCAATCAAAGGTTTTGTTTTGAGAAGCACCTAGCCTTGCCAAGTTTATCAAACAAGTTCACAATGAATGGAATGAGATACTTATTCTTCACCATTATCTTATTGAAGGCTCAATAGTCAACATATAATCAGAGGCTCCTATAGTACCTAAGTCATACAACACATCGAGTATGTCAATGGAAACACAAATAAAAAATATATATTATCATTACTTAAATGAAAGCATGTGATGCATAAAATTCTTTCAAATGCTATTGAAGTATATATAAGTATTGATACATATTTTAAGAATATTTTGTAGTAAAAAGGTATGGGCGTCTCTTGCAATATGTCTAATTGTACTAGTGGGCTTGAATATGAGGTTAAGTCATGATAATAAGCATGCACACGATAATTAGAAGAGACTTTTTCATTATAATAAGCCTTAAGTGACTCTTAAGGCTGAGTGAGTTTGAACATATTTAAGGAAAGTAAACTTGAGGTTTAAACATTATGTATGTAGAAGATAATAAATTATTTATGAATTAATGAAGTAATAGATAATTAAGTAGATATGAAAATCAAAGAGCAGTCTTACCCTAAAAGTGTTAAGCTAATGAAGTGAGATTAAAGCATGAATTTAGACCTAAAATTATTATTCTTGTCAATCCAAATTTGACTTAACTCAAGCTTATTTTAGGTAAAAAAAGGATGGGCCTACTGGGCTGAGCCTAACCCATCAAAGTATCCTACTAAGGAGCAATTCTATTTCACGTCCTCTTTATTTTTTGTCATATCCTCTTCCCTAAACCAGATACGAGATACGGGCATGACATCAACCCTAAAATTATGCTTAGGATGGATGGGCCTAATGGGCTGAGCCTAATCCATCAAAGTATCCTACTAAGCAAGCAATTCTATTTCACCTCCTCTTTATTTTTTGTCGTATCCTCTTCCCTAAACCAAACCAGATAACGGCATGACTCCTTTGCCCAATTTTTCATCTATTCTCCCTTAGATTCCTAACTTTCTCTTCATTGAAGCCCATGAACCCTAGTTCTAAGGAAGATTGAGATAAAAAAACCTAACTCTTCCCTATCCATGCCTATGGTTTCAGTTTAACAGTTTGTGGGCTATTATATTTGATTGATTTTGGATCACCTAGCTTTTGAATTGAGATCTATATCTTTTATATGTTGTGTATGATTATATTAAGATTCTATGACTTTTTGAACAACTTTAATCCAAGTTTTGTGCTTAGAGTTATGGAATGGTCAATCTAAAGCATGTATAATC
The DNA here is from genome assembly GCA_001649415.1 of Musa itinerans. Taxonomy (NCBI): domain Eukaryota; kingdom Viridiplantae; phylum Streptophyta; class Magnoliopsida; order Zingiberales; family Musaceae; genus Musa; species Musa itinerans. Next base: position 52,709 of record LVTN01000819.1, on the reverse strand, counting down.
TCTTATTTTCTGTTATAATGTTACCCTTAGAGATACGATTATCTTTTGATTTTTTATATATCTTAAAGGAATTTCTCAGAGTTCTATAAAATTTAGAATCGAGTAAATACCATCTTTTTATACCATAATATGAACCTAGAATTTCAAGCAGTCTTAATACAATTTCAACGGAACAAAATAAGAGATGATAGTTGAATTGAGAGGATGTTTCATCCTCCTAATGATTTTGTTTTAAGCTGAAATTTGATGTATATGTAGTTTTATATGTCTTCTAGGTTCTTGCAAAATTTCATAACAATACAAGATGGTTTGGTTAGCACGAATAGTGAAGCAAGCTTATTTTCCAAAATGATATAGTTGTTTGATCGATAGTGACTAGGCCATTTGATTATAGATTGAATTGTAGGTAAATTATTGATAAAATTTAGGTGAATTTATTGGTTGCTTATAATCTAATTCAAGGAGGATTCTTTTGTTCCAAAGAATTGGTTATATTGAGAGTTAGGAGTGATTTAAAATGAAAGGATTTTAATTTGGGCATATCATGATATTGTATTCCAATTTGATATGTTTTTGTTGGGAAACCTAGGAGAGATCTCACCTCACTACGTAGCAGGGGTAGTTCTTCTTGCTATCCTCTCACACTAGAGAGGGGGTAGTGCTAGTCATGTAAGTGATGACACATGTGACATGACACGCAATCTTTTTGCTTATTATTATATATTTTTACTTTATATTGCTTGTTGCGTATATATATTGTGATGTCCATGAATCTATATAATGAGAATCAGATCGTGATAATGAGACTGATTCACCTTTAAACATATACCATAAATAATCCTAGTCATAGGTTACTCGAGAGGGACATCAAGATAATTGGATAGACTGGTGTGTTGTATACTTGTCCATATAATGGAGGCAGGTGGCCTTATAGCTGATCGTGTGGGGACGCTAGGGCTATAGTGTAGGTACTTATTGGAGAATGAGTTCACTGATTGATCCGCTCATGGAATGCTAGATGATTAATAATACCTTATTGTCAAATAGTAATTCTGTCATCCTAGTGGTGTATCTAGTCTTTAGACTTGAGACACTAATGATGTCCTGTATAAGTACTCCACTCTTTGATATCGGACTTATAGATTTAAAAGTTTCAAATCTAATACAGCCAATCATCGGGAGTGGCAGCTAACCTTACGAGGGCTATTGAGTGTCGATAGAGGATTATCTACTCTCGGTATCATGAGAGGAATATCATATATGTTCTTGCTTGACAAATCCTTGGCCAATGTCATTTGGATTGAGAGAGAAAGAGTTCTATAGGAGAATCTGATTAGAGTGAGAGTCGAGAAGAAACCATATGGGCTTGATAGCACCATGCTCGGTATATGGTCTTTGGAATATTAGATAGATGTGAGATTATAGGTACATGATAATTGAGAATAGATAGGTCCAAAGGATTGGACTCCCCTGTATCATTTGGGGATTACGACGTAGTGGCCTAGTACGTCCGCAATCGATGAGTCGAGTGAATTATTTTATTATGGAGATAATAATTCACTGAGCCAGAAGGAGTTTTGACAGGTATGACTCACGACCAGCTTGATATTGGGCCTAGAGGGTCACACACATATGGTAGGTGTTGCGACGAGTAGAGGTTCGGATTGAGATATCCGCTAGAGCCCCTATCTTATTGGATATCTAATAAGCCCCTGAATTATTGGATCCCATGGATGAGATCCAATAAGAGCTAATAAGAGATTATTGGATAGAGACCCACTAATCTAAGAGGCTTAGGTAATTGGATAGAGATCCAATACCCAATATGATAGGATCCATTAGGGTTAACTAAGGGCCTCTATAAAGAGGAGAGAACTAAAGTCCTATAGGTTGGGACTTCTTACCACCTCATATTCTCCTCTCCCCTTCTCCTCCTCAAATAGTAGGTGTGGAGATTTGGGTAGCGATTTGAGAAGCGTCTTCGTAGCCCCTACCATGTGGATCACCGCTAAAGAGGAGGATGCTTGATCTCTTTCATCCTCTCCTATAGATCTGTAGGAATTCAGGGATATATGATCTCCTTAGGTAACACAACTATCTCACATATGACTTTCAATTTCATAGGTTTTTGTGTACTAATCTACATAGCACAACGGTGAACACCTTTTGGGAAATTTGAGATTTCCGTTTTATGTTCTTCCGCTGTGCATATGATGTTGCCCCTAAATTTTCCTATAGTGGTATCAGAGCTAGGTTGTTCATGTGAAAGATTGGTTTTGAACTATAAGTGTTATGTTTTAGAAAAGATTTTGTCATCAAAATTGTTAATGCAAAAGGCAAGTAAGGGCAGCAATAGTTGCTGCCCTTGTTGTGCTCATAGAATGGCTAAAGGTTGCTTGCTGTCTTGGCCATCTATGGTGACTGGTAGCCTACGGACCATAAGCAGGTAGCCGTATGGGCAGCGCTTGCAGGTGGTGCTTGCGGGCGACCTACCAGCAAGGGTAGGCGACACCCACAACGGCACCCATAGGCGGCGCCTACAAGCGCTGTGCCCGCACATAGAGGCACCCAAGGAGGCAGCGATGCCTGCGAGCATTACTCCCACACGCAAAATTGCCCGCAGGGGCGACGGTGCTGCTTGCCCATTGGGGCAGCAACGCTTATGGGTGCTATGCCAGTGGGCAGAACCGCCCACAAGGGTGTCTACCCGCGTGAGCAACCCCGCCCCTCGTAGTGCTTGTCGTTGATAGGGTAGTAGCGGCCGCAACATTACAAAGGGGAGGGAATTAGGTTTTTCTGCAAAAAAATAACCATTTTACCCCTTAGAATTTGAAAATTTCTATATTTCGTTCTTTCTATCCAAATTACCTAAATACCCCTCATAATTTAAAAAATTCCTAAATATCCTGAATTTAAAAAATTATTAATTAAAAAGCATAATTATCTATTATTAATCTAGTAGTCCAATATAATGATATATACATGTGATATATGATGTGGACGGATGATTATAGACCGTGTGATGTGATGTATGTGTGTGATGTGATTGCTATTAGGGTCTGCAAGCCTCCAATTTATTTCTTGTTTATTATCTGGCCTACAAGCTTATGATTAAGTTGTAATTACACGAGGAGGTGTAGTATGAGCGTGGAAGCGATAGCGGGACCCATGAAGTCAAGACGAATGATTGCAACGCATGGAAATGTGCTAAGATGCCGACGGAATCGACGATGATGAGATGGATAATCACAGGGCATGGAGATGTACCGCTGCACACATAGATCATGATGTGAGTGATTAGGCCACTAGCTTGGGCCTGATTATAGTAGGCTATGGTCCATGATCGACTAGTGTGATTGCTTATATACTGTATGATTGCTTGTAGACCTACTAGATATGTATATATATAAATTTGCATGCGATGTAGATATATATTAAATATGTATGTGTGACATGTCATTGGAGACCAAATTAAAATCTCCTCTCTCGAGAATATTAAGTTGGTAAATGTGAGACAACTAGCTTGACCTACGTGGCTTTTTATTATTATAGGTAGGAATCGATTCCCGACGTAGGTTGAGTTGATCGAGTCCCTCGAGACTCACCTATATCATGATTCGCTATCTTGCCTATGATATAAAGATATCACTGGTGACCTAAGGACGTGGTATGCTTAGTGGAGTCCCTCGAGACTCATCTATATCACGATTCTCTATCTTGCCTATGACATAAAGATATCACTAGTGACCTAAGAACATGGTATGCTTGGTCGAGTCCCTTGAGGGTATATCATCGAATCAGACTCATCTTGTAACGATGGTGATGACTTAACCGAACATCCGTTGGGAAATCTTGGGGGTGACATCACATGCACAGCGGAAGAATAGAAAATAAAATCCCTAATTCCCAAATATATATTCGTCATCGTGTGAAAATTGGTGCGTAAAAATTTGTAAAATAGAAAACCACGTGTGAGATAGATTATGTTACCTAGGGAGATCATATATCCTTGAATCCCTACAAATTTCTAGGAGAGGGTGAAGGAGGTCAAGCGCCCTCCTCTCTAGCGGGGATCCACACAGCAGGGCTGTGACGACGCTCCTCAAAACTCCAAGCCTACTCTGCGGTGGAGAGGGGGAGGATAATAGGAGAGATAAGTAAAACGCCTATGAACCACTGATTCTCTCCTATTTATAGAGGCTCCCTATCAACTTAACCCGAATAGATCTAGCCCTATTAGGTATTGGATCTCCATCCAACTACCCAAGCCTCTTAGATTAGTGGATCTCTATCCAATAATCTCTCATGGGTGCTTATTGGATCTCATCCATAGGATCCAATAATTCAGGGGCTTATTGGATATCCAATAAGATAGGGGCTCCGATGGATATCTTATATCCGAACCTCTAGTAATCGCAATGCTTACCATATGTGTGTGACCCTCTAGGCCCAATATCGAGCTAGCCGTGAGTCATACATGTCAGAACTCCTTTTGGCTTAGTGAATTATTATCTCCATAATAATTCACGCGACTCATCGACTACTGACGTACTAGGCCACTACACCGTAGTCCCTAGACGATACAGGGGAATCCAATCCATTGGACCTGTCTATCCTTAGTTATCATGTACATATAGTCCGTCATCCATCTAATATCCCAAAGACCATATACCGGGCATGGTGCTGTCAGACCCATACGGTTTCTACTAGAGTATCGCTCTAATCGGATTCTCCCGGAGAACTCATTCTCTCTCAATCCGAATGACCCTGGCTAGGGATTTGTTTGAGTAAGAACACATAGGACATTTCTCTCATTACACCGAGAGTAGATAATCCTCTATCGACACTCAATATGTTGAATCTCGGATTTTAATGATGAAATCAATTGGTAAATTATTTGACATAATCTATGTGTTGAGATAAGTGTGCAGGATTAACTACGATAGTGATAAAGCGTAAAGCAGATGATGGCCCGGAGTCGAAGATTCAGACGATATACAGGGAGCTCGTCAAGAGCTCATTTGAAGATCGTCGAGAGCTTATCGGAAGATCGCCGAGAGTTCGTCGTTGAAAGCTCGTTAAGGGGTTGCCGAAGTTCATCGGAAGATCACCAAAAGTTCATCGGGAGTTCGCCGAAAGTGCACTGGAAGACTCACCGAGAAGTTCGCTAGAGGATCATCGAGGGAAAGATCGACATACTAGACTAATTGCTTGCTTTAATCGTAGTTAGAACCGTAAATTGAGTTAGGATTGAGAGGTGATCCCACTAACTCAGTTAGGGGCCAACTAGGCCCTTCACAGGGCTGAATTGGGCCAGATTGGACAGCCCATTCAACATCTGAATTCATGGCCGATGGTGGCATTGCCTTGTGACCTAGTCTCCCAGGTGGTCTGGGCGGTGGTACCACCCAATGTCAGGTGTCAAGCGGTGGTACCGTCAGTACCCCGGAAATCCGGGATGAGACACTTTTTGGCTCCATTTTTGAAGTCATTGGAGCCTATAAATACCCTACCCTTTTCTGCATTAAAGGGTAACAAAGTGCTATTATATGTGTGAAAAATTCTAAGTGTTTGGGGTGCAAAAAGTGTTGTAAAAGTGAGAAGAGTTCTCCTCCTCCCTCTCTTTGCCTTGTAACCATCTAAGAAAGAGGAGTGAGACTTGTAAGGGTTATCTCCTAAACCCGGCAAAAGGAGAAAGAGCTATAAAAGGTGGTTGGTCTTTACCTATCGAAGGAAGGCCTTTAGTGGATGCTAATGACCTCGATAGAGGAGGAATCCGAAGTGGATGTAGGTCTCATTGACCGAACCACTCTAAATTTTGGTTTGCTTTTCCTTTTGTGCAATTTACTTTATTGCAAACCTCCTTGAGCTTCTCCTTACATTCTTACGAAAGTTTTAAGTTCAACATCTTTCTAAAACGATTTGAATCGATACAAACTTTATACGAAATTGAAGAATTTTCCACTGCACTAATTCACCCCCCCCTCTTAGTGCCGCTCTTGATCCTAACAATTGGTATCATAGCAAGGTTCACTCTCATTGGGTTTAAAACCCAAGAGAGATAGTATTTGCTGGCAACCAAGAGGGTCATTCAATTATATGTCTGCCCATGTTCAATGGGACGAATTACACATATTGGAAGACTAGAATGAGGATCTTTCTAATTTCAATGGATTTTAAATTATGAAATATTGTAGAAAATGAGTTTCAAAAGTCTTCTCTCCCAATGAATGATTGGAATGAGTTGGAGAAGAATACTTTCGCTTTAAATGCCAAGGCTATGAATGCCTTGTTTTGTGCTGTAGATAAAAATGAGTTCAATCTTGTGTCTATTTGTGAAATGACTTTTGATATTTGGCACACACTCAAAGTGACTCATGAAGGCACTCGTAGAGTGAAGGAGTCAAAAATTAATCTTTTAGTGCACACTTATGAATTATTTCGGATGAAACCGAGTGAGACCATTGAAGACATATACACCCGATTTTTGGATGTCGTCAATGGTCTAAAAGGACTTGGTAAAAGTTTCTCGGATTTTGAACTTGTTAATAAAATTTATGATCCGTTCCAAAGAGTTGGGACCCTAAAGTAACAATCATTCAAGAGACCAAGGACTTAAATAACTTTCCTCTCGAAGAACTAATCGGGTCACTAATGACTTATTTGATGACTTGTAAAACTCATGAAGAGCTTGAGAACAGCCTTCCGAAAAATAGGAAGGATATGACACTATAAACTCACGAAGACGACTAGAAAGAAAATTTAAGTGATGGGGATTTTGATGATAACTTGGCTCTCCTGGCAAGAAAGTTCAAAAAATTCATAAAAATGAATAAATCTAAAAATGACACTAAAAATAAATTTGAACCCAAGAAAGATTAAGTAATATATTACAAATGCAAGAAGTCGGGACATTACAAGAGCTAATGTCCCCTAGCCAAGAAGAAGCAACCAAAAAGAAGAAGGCTCTTAAAAGAACATGGGACGACTCAAGTGCATTCGAAGAAGAGGAGCCAACCAACATCGAGCAAGTAGCTCACTATGCGCTAATGGCTATTGGAGATGAGGTGAGTAGTTAATTTGATGCAAATTTATCCTTTGATGAACTATTAAATGCTTTTCATGATTTATTTGATGAATGCAAATTAATTAGTAAAAAATATAAATTATTGAAAAAAGAGCATGCTTCTCTTGTTAGTGATTTCGATAGATTAAAAGTTGAGCACAATGATAGTTTAGCTCCATGTACGAAATGTGATGAACTAGAAATACTTCAAAAGGAAAACTTGCTATTCAAAGAAACCTTAGAAAAAATTGATGTTGGTAGCAAGTACTTGAACATGATCCTTGCCAACAAGGGTCAAGTTCATAGAAAAGGCAGAATCAAATTTGTGAGTAGCTATCACCATAATCCAACCACCTTTGTTAAAGGCCCTACT
>LVTN01000819.1:3698-32394 GCA_001649415.1 Musa itinerans | reverse complement strand
CCTCAATAGCTGTTTTTGAGACCAATCATGAGTTTGATTAGATAACCTTTCAAACCTGGTTTGGTACTCTTGAATGGTGGAGGTTTGTCGGATCTTTGCTAGTTGTCCGTCAATGTTCTCGTAATCGGTTGGTCTGAAGCGGATCAGCAGTCCTTCTTTGAATTGTCACCATGAGAGGACTCTATGAGTGTATTCAAACCAGTCAAACTACTGTATGGCATCCCCTTCAAGATGTATAGCTGCAATTTTCACCATAGATAAGTCCGCGATTTTGTGGTATCAAAAATATTGCTCCACGCGCGAGATCCAACCAATCAGGTCTCCTTCTTCCCATCTAGGGAAGTCCACTCTCATGCGTGGATAGTTAGGGTTGGTAATAGAGCCTCCCCTCCCTTGGAAGTCATCTCTTTGGGCTTGGTGCGATTGGGCAGAGCTCTCTCCTTGATGTGATTTATTCAGGCTTGGTGGTTGGCCTAATATGAGTTCGGTAAAGAGCATCCGAATCTTATCCTCCATTCGCGCCTCAAAGGCTACGAATTTAGCATTGATTGCCTCCTCAGATGCCATAGTATATGCCACCAAATCTATGATGTTAAAATCTCTCTTTTGTTGTCGGGTTAAAGACATGTATAAGTTGAGAGAACTGATGGTCGAAAGGGTTGGTGGATGTAGGCTGCGGTTTAGGCTTATTTTGTGGCTGTTTTGGGTGCAGTTTGAAGGTTAGGTTTGGTGAAATTTTAGGGCTGTGGATGATAATTTTTGATCTATGGTAGATGGCAGCAAAGGTTTGATAGAAATCAGTGGAAGTTGCTGCAAATATATGCTATCTTGTAAGAGCAGAATTGTCATCGAAGAAACAGCGGTTTCTCGACAAAATTTTCACAAAAAATATGAAAGATTTGAGGAGGGAATTGATAGCAAAATCTCAGTTTAGATGATAGCAAGGATGTCCAATTTAATCAAGAAAATTTTGATAGTATAACAGCAAGGAAATTGGTGCAAGTTGCGATAGCAGAATTCTCGTCGAAAAATTTCAACAGCTTATGACAAAAATTTGCAGCAACAAAAAATCATCTTTAGAGATAAATTTCTTAATAGATCAATCTTAGATGGAAGCCAAGATAATCTACAAAATGTATAAGAAATTTAGTTCAAAAAGGATTGCAAATAGATCGGTTAAGGCAACAATGTGGCTGAAATTTTCTTCAGATTTTCAAGTATAGCAGATTGGACGTAAAAGATCAGTGGTTTATATTGAGAATTTTTTGATGAAACCAAACGAAAATATACTTTTAGGAAGTGTCAAATCTATCATAAAAATTTTGTAGAGATTTGGATAGAAAAAATGCAGTAGCAAGATCAAACAATCTGTGCTATGCGGCTGGAATTTTACAGTGCAGATTTTCTAAGTATAGCAATTTAGACGTAAAAGAACAATGGTTTATATTGAGAATTTTTTAACAAAACCAAAGGGAAATCTACTATTAGGAAGTTTCAAAGTTGTCATAAAAATTTTGTAGAGATTTGGATAGAAAAAATGCAGTAGCAAGATCAAACAATCTGTGCTATGCGGCTGGAATTTTACAGTGCAGATTTTCTAAGTATAGCAATTTAGACGTAAAAGAACAATGGTTTATATTGAGAATTTTTTAACAAAACCAAAGGGAAATCTACTATTAGGAAGTTTCAAAGTTGTCATAAAAATTTTGTAGAGATTTGGATAGAAAAAATGCAGTAGCAAGATCAAACAATCTGTGCTATGCGGCTGGAATTTTACAGTGCAGATTTTCTAAGTATAGCAATTTAGACGTAAAAGAACAATGGTTTATATTGAGAATTTTTTAACAAAACCAAAGGGAAATCTACTATTAGGAAGTTTCAAAGTTGTCATAAAAATTTTGTAGAGATTTGGATAGAAAAAATGCAGTAGCAAGATCAAACAATCTGTGCTATGCGGCTGGAATTTTACAGTGCAGATTTTCTAAGTATAGCAATTTAGACGTAAAAGAACAATGGTTTATATTGAGAATTTTTTAACAAAACCAAAGGGAAATCTACTATTAGGAAGTTTCAAAGTTGTCATAAAAATTTTGTAGAGATTTGGATAGAAAAAATGCAGTAGCAAGATCAAACAATCTGTGCTATGCGGCTGGAATTTTACAGTGCAGATTTTCTAAGTATAGCAATTTAGACGTAAAAGAACAATGGTTTATATTGAGAATTTTTTAACAAAACCAAAGGGAAATCTACTATTAGGAAGTTTCAAAGTTGTCATAAAAATTTTGTAGAGATTTGGATAGAAAAAATGCAGTAGCAAGATCAAACAATCTGTGCTATGCGGCTGGAATTTTACAGTGCAGATTTTCTAAGTATAGCAATTTAGACGTAAAAGAACAATGGTTTATATTGAGAATTTTTTAACAAAACCAAAGGGAAATCTACTATTAGGAAGTTTCAAAGTTGTCATAAAAATTTTGTAGAGATTTGGATAGAAAAAATGCAGTAGCAAGATCAAACAATCTGTGCTATGCGGCTGGAATTTTACAGTGCAGATTTTCTAAGTATAGCAATTTAGACGTAAAAGAACAATGGTTTATATTGAGAATTTTTTAACAAAACCAAAGGGAAATCTACTATTAGGAAGTTTCAAAGTTGTCATAAAAATTTTGTAGAGATTTGGATAGAAAAAATGCAGTAGCAAGATCAAACAATCTGTGCTATGCGGCTGGAATTTTACAGTGCAGATTTTCTAAGTATAGCAATTTAGACGTAAAAGAACAATGGTTTATATTGAGAATTTTTTAACAAAACCAAAGGGAAATCTACTATTAGGAAGTTTCAAAGTTGTCATAAAAATTTTGTAGAGATTTGGATAGAAAAAATGCAGTAGCAAGATCAAACAATCTGTGCTATGCGGCTGGAATTTTACAGTGCAGATTTTCTAAGTATAGCAATTTAGACGTAAAAGAACAATGGTTTATATTGAGAATTTTTTAACAAAACCAAAGGGAAATCTACTATTAGGAAGTTTCAAAGTTGTCATAAAAATTTTGTAGAGATTTGGATAGAAAAAATGCAGTAGCAAGATCAAACAATCTGTGCTATGCGGCTGGAATTTTACAGTGCAGATTTTCTAAGTATAGCAATTTAGACGTAAAAGAACAATGGTTTATATTGAGAATTTTTTAACAAAACCAAAGGGAAATCTACTATTAGGAAGTTTCAAAGTTGTCATAAAAATTTTGTAGAGATTTGGATAGAAAAAATGCAGTAGCAAGATCAAACAATCTGTGCTATGCGGCTGGAATTTTACAGTGCAGATTTTCTAAGTATAGCAATTTAGACGTAAAAGAACAATGGTTTATATTGAGAATTTTTTAACAAAACCAAAGGGAAATCTACTATTAGGAAGTTTCAAAGTTGTCATAAAAATTTTGTAGAGATTTGGATAGAAAAAATGCAGTAGCAAGATCAAACAATCTGTGCTATGCGGCTGGAATTTTACAGTGCAGATTTTCTAAGTATAGCAATTTAGACGTAAAAGAACAATGGTTTATATTGAGAATTTTTTAACAAAACCAAAGGGAAATCTACTATTAGGAAGTTTCAAAGTTGTCATAAAAATTTTGTAGAGATTTGGATAGAAAAAATGCAGTAGCAAGATCAAACAATCTGTGCTATGCGGCTGGAATTTTACAGTGCAGATTTTCTAAGTATAGCAATTTAGACGTAAAAGAACAATGGTTTATATTGAGAATTTTTTAACAAAACCAAAGGGAAATCTACTATTAGGAAGTTTCAAAGTTGTCATAAAAATTTTGTAGAGATTTGGATAGAAAAAATGCAGTAGCAAGATCAAACAATCTGTGCTATGCGGCTGGAATTTTACAGTGCAGATTTTCTAAGTATAGCAATTTAGACGTAAAAGAACAATGGTTTATATTGAGAATTTTTTAACAAAACCAAAGGGAAATCTACTATTAGGAAGTTTCAAAGTTGTCATAAAAATTTTGTAGAGATTTGGATAGAAAAAATGCAGTAGCAAGATCAAACAATCTGTGCTATGCGGCTGGAATTTTACAGTGCAGATTTTCTAAGTATAGCAATTTAGACGTAAAAGAACAATGGTTTATATTGAGAATTTTTTAACAAAACCAAAGGGAAATCTACTATTAGGAAGTTTCAAAGTTGTCATAAAAATTTTGTAGAGATTTGGATAGAAAAAATGCAGTAGCAAGATCAAACAATCTGTGCTATGCGGCTGGAATTTTACAGTGCAGATTTTCTAAGTATAGCAATTTAGACGTAAAAGAACAATGGTTTATATTGAGAATTTTTTAACAAAACCAAAGGGAAATCTACTATTAGGAAGTTTCAAAGTTGTCATAAAAATTTTGTAGAGATTTGGATAGAAAAAATGCAGTAGCAAGATCAAACAATCTGTGCTATGCGGCTGGAATTTTACAGTGCAGATTTTCTAAGTATAGCAATTTAGACGTAAAAGAACAATGGTTTATATTGAGAATTTTTTAACAAAACCAAAGGGAAATCTACTATTAGGAAGTTTCAAAGTTGTCATAGGTTAGAAGTAAGAGTCTAGAAATAGGAGTTGTAAAGGAATAGGAGTCTTGAGTAGGAGTCCTATTAGGAGTTGGTTAGAAGTAGGAGTCTTGAGTAGGAGTCCTATTAGGAGTTAGGGTTTAGAAGCCCTATAAATAACCATGTATTCCTCCTCTTTTGATAAGCAATAGATGAATCTTTTTTGCAACCTTTGAGTAGCAACTTGGAGGGAGGAACCCCTATAGAATTCCAAGGAGGCCGATCCCCTAAAGAGGTCAACCCCAAGTTTAGAATATGTAAGGGTTCTATCACACTGGCCTTTGTTTAACATGTCATTAGTTCATCGACGCTTCATCCGATTCTTCGGTGCATCGTCCTCTCTTACGGCCTTTTGCCTAATCGACCAATTAACCTCCGTAACTCCAACATGTCATGAGAATTGCTTATTCCTATTCCAGTTGAAGTTGAAGAATGAAATAAGGAATCAAACTATCAATAAGGAAAGTGAGAGACAAGCAACATTTTGTGGAGCTGAAAACTAGAACTCACATAACTCCCAGTACACAACAAAATGAGTTTGTCTTTTTCTTTGCTTATTGTTCCCCTCTACTCGAAATAGAAAGAAGGAAATCAATCTAGCAATACTCATAATGAATCTAGCAATACCAATATATATTCTAGTAGAACCTCACTAAAATGACTTATACTTATGAAAGCTTGCTCCGTTGTGCTAATGTGAGTTCCCTGGACTACTCTCGCATTCATACCATATAGGAGGAGAAACTAACTCCCTGACTTTCATCATACTGCTTTACTGCATTGCTTACTTATTATTTCATCATATTGCTTTGCTGCACTGCTTACTTATTAGCTGCTTACTCACAGTATACAAAACTTGCTAACTTGTGGTGTGCCCATGCTTCTTTCATTTCTTCTTCTTATGCCAATACTTTAGTGCAAATCAAATCTCCCTCACAACTATTACAGCTATTATAGTTATCACTCCTAATAGAATAGCATAACATAACTCCTAATATCCAAAATAGCATAACATAACTCCTTCGTGACATAGCATCATATTGGATTGATACTTGTTCTATTGAGATACCAAACTTTACTTTCTACCCTTGCTTTCTTTCACCCTAGTTTATTCCTTTGCTTGTGTTTTTGAGACTTGTGAATTTAGTGCTCTATAGTAGAGAGAATAGAATAACATAAAAACACTTCGGAACCTACCTACAATAGCCCTTAATGAGTTTGGGTGCTTGTGTTGTCTCCTGATCTTCACCTATTACTGTTGGCTCTAAATCCAAATCATAGAATTGAGCGTGCCCTCTATAAGCATAAAATCTATAATATGCTATATTAAGTACAAAAATAATCTTTTATGCTAGGATTGAAATCAAATATAATTAGATCTAGTTTTACGATACATATCTTTTGATGTCATATGAAATAGAGATCTCTGTTATGATCTGCAAGGGCACCATCTCTAGATCCAAGATCGCTGTGAATCAACAAGAGAACTAGATTCTTCTTCTTTCTTCCTATCCTTTCACAAGACCACTTAGATTGATGGTTAGGGAGAAGAGTTGAGGGAGAGATTGTAATCTTACAATTGAGATAACATAACTTTTTCTTGTGTTCAGTCCCTAGAGGTCATGTCTATTTATAGGTGAGAGCAGAGGGTCTACGATAAGTAATTAGGAGAGTTCCTCCCATCAAGGTTATCTCCTAAGGAATCCTACTTTAAGTGGACTTCTTTTATATTGGCCAATATATGTCATCAGAATCTAATTAGTTATATTATATATATCTTATCTAATTATAAAGTACCACAAAATATAACATTCTCCCACTTAACCCATTAATTGATAAGATATAAAAAAATATATTCAAAATCAAAATAAATAAAAATAATTTGTTTAAAAATAATTTTACCTAACTAGATTCCAAAGAATTTTGAAAAGCATTTTATACATGGCCATGAATTTTAAAACAAGTCAATAAGTCTAATAAATACAATAATATTATATTAAGTCCAACTATTAATGCAAGTCATAGCGGTTGTATATCATCAATATCATACTCCCTTCTATGTACCACAATATTGTTAGTCTTTCCTAATGTAGTCCATAATGACCCATGTAATTTGTCTTGTCAAGACAATCATATTATTACATTCAACTATAATATGCATAAACATAAATGTAAATAGGATAGTAGAAACAAATAACTTTAATTAAGCAAGAAAAATATGCATCCACCTAAACATGCATCACCATATCTTTTATGACTTGCTCACAAGCCCCATTCTAAGAACATGTTCTTTAAATATTTTACATTGTAAAGCTTTTATCAATGGATCAACAATCATCATAGTGGTGCTCAGGTTCTCAATTGACACTTCGATTTTTGGACTCTTTCTCTAACCAGCAAGTACTTTATCTCGATGTGCTTGGAACCACTAGAATACTTACCATTCTTAGAGAAGAAAAATGCTACGGTATTATCACAAAATATCTTCAGCGGCCTAGCAATTGAGTCGACCACACCAAATCCTAAGATAAAATTTCACAGCCATAAAGCTTGATTTATGGCCTCAAAGCATGCCACAAATTCAGCTTTCATTGTTGATGATGCAATAAGCACTAGCTTTACACTTTTCTAAGAAATTACCCCACCAGCTAACATAAATACAAATCCTGAAGTAGACTTCCTACTATTGAGGCAATTTGCAAAATCAGCATCTGAATATCCTATCACTTCAAGCTGATCTGATCTCTTGTATGTGAGCATATAATCTTTCGTCCCCTACAAATATCTTATTATTTTCTTTGCAGCTTTCCAATGTTTCATTCATGGGTTGCTTTGGTATTTTCTTAGCATTGCAACTACAAAATTGATATCTGGTCTTGTACAAGTTTGAGCATATAATAGACTTCCAACTGCACACCCACAAGGAATATTCTTCATTTGATTCTTTTCTAAGTCATTTTTCGGGCACTAGTTTTGACTAAATTTTTTGCCTCTAGTAATAAGTATATCATTAGCTAAGCAAAGCTACATATTAAATCTCTCCAAGGTATGATTAATATATCCTTTATGAGACAATCCTAATAATCCTTTAGATCTATCCCAGAATATCTTAATGCCAATAACATAGGCTGCCTTATCCATATCAACCATTTTAAAGTTCTTGTTGAGAAATATTTTAGTTTCGTGCAATAAACCAAGATCACTACTGGCAAGTAAAATATCATCCACATATAAGACCAATATAATAAACTTGCTCCCACTTACCTTCAAATATATACACTGATCAACAATATTATGAAATTTTAAATACCATTGTCTAGAAGCTTGTTTAAGGCCATAAATTGATTTCTTAAGTTTACAAGCCCAACTTTTTTTTTCCTTTTCTATGAATCCTTCAGGTTGTTCCATATAGATTTCCTCATCTAGATCACCATTTAGAAATGTTATTTTCATATCCATCTGTTGTAACTAAATATCATAATGAGCTACTAATGTCATGACGATTCTCAATAAGTCCTTTCTAGAAACTAGAGAAAAAGTCTCATTATAATCGATGTCTTCTTTTTGAGAAAAACCTTTGGCTATAAGTCTGACTTTATATCATTCAATATTGCCCGTTACATCACGTTTTGTCTTAAAGACCCATTTACAACCGACTCTTTTACAATTATTAGGCAATTCAATGAGTTCCCAAACACTATCCTGGACCATTGATTTTAACTCTTCTTTCATTGTATCATACCATTTTTCATAATCGTTATTTTCTATGGCTTGTGAAAACGATAAGGGGTCTTTTTTTATTCCGATATCATAATCTAATTCTTGTAGATATACCACATAATCAATAGAAATGACATGTTTCCTTTTTCTTTGAGATCTTCTCAAAGCTGCCAATTGTGATTGTTCTATAAGATCATCAGTGGTGACATCAACATCATATGAGAGTTCTTTGATGTTATTTTGTTGTTTACCCTCATCAATACTCTCATTGATTTGAGGAATAATAATTTCTCGAATAGGAGATGATATGGGAGAATTAATCTAAGTCTCCTCAATATCAAAATTGATCCATCGAGGATTTTTTAATCTCACTTATTTTGCCATTTTCTAGGAATTTTATAATTCCAGATTCTACTATCCTCGTACTATGATTAGGGCAATAAAATCTGTATCCCTTGGATTTTTCTTGATAACCAATAAAATATCCAGAAACAGTTCTTGGATCCAATTTCTTTTCATGTGAATTGAATACTCTTATTTCTATAAGACATCTCCAAATATGTAAATGTCTCAAATTGGGCTTCCTACCAATCCACAACTGGAATGGAGTTGATGGGCCTGACTTACTAAGAACATTGTTCAAGATATACATAGTTGTCCTGAGAGCTTCACCCCATATTGACTCAGGTACAGAGAAAAAACTTATCATGCTCCTAACCATATCCATAAGAGTACGATTTCGCCTTTCAGCAACACCATTCTATTGAATCTCAAATTTTGATAATGAAACTAATTGATAGTTTTATAATTTGATCTATGTTTTGAGTGACGTAGGAAGCTTCGATCAGGGAGAGATAATTAAAACAGGAAGAATCATGTTGGGCCAGAGAAAATCATATTAGAAGATTGGATGTCGAGTTGAAGGATCGGTCGACGTATTGGCAGAAGGCTTCAGGCCATAGGTTCGTGCATCGGGCCAAGAAGAGCAAAAATTACGCTAAGAAAATTGGAGTTGCAGAGGTCAATTGGCCGATTGGGCAATAGGCTGCAAGAAAGGACGATGCGCCGAAGAATCGGACTAAAGCGTCGATGAACCAATGACACACTGGACAACATTTGATTTAAGCTTTATAACAATTGTTTAGATCGAAGTAGGTTTTAAGTGTACAAGATTAACTACGATAGTGATCAAGGCATAAAACAAAATGAAGTCCCAAAGTCAAGAACGAGATTTCGTTGGGAGTTCGAGAGTTCGTCGGAAGTCCGGATGTTCGTCGGAAGTTCTATCGGAATTGACCAAGAAGTCTAGGAGCTTGCCATAGAAGCTTGTCGGAACTCGCCAAGAGGATCGTCGTGAAGTCTAGGAGCTTGCTGGGAGTCCGTTGGAACATTGCTGAGAGATCGTCGGAAGTTCGTCGAAAGATCGTCGGAAGCTCGCTAGAAGAAACCTAGACTTATGGACTTATTTAGCTTAGTGTATGTCTTAAAATTCATAGTTAGCACATAATTGGATTGGAATTGGGCCAACTCAATTAGGGGTCAATTAGGCCCAAGTTGGGGCTGTGTTGGGCTAAGTGAAAGGCCCAAACAATGGCCCAACATATGCCACCATCGTGGCACTATCTCCGAGACTGTGTCAGGTGGTGGTATTGCCAGATTGGGCAGTGGTACCGCCCAGTGTTAGTGTTAGTGTTAGTGCTGTAGTGATGGTATCGCCCAGCACAAGCGGTGGTACCACCCAACACAGGCAATGGTACCGCAAGTTCCCAGAGGACCCAAGATGAGACATTTTTAGGCTCCAAGTTTAAATCCACTTGAGGCCTATAAATACCCCTCTCATCCCTGGTTAATAGACACATGCACAAAGAATTTAAAAGTGGGAAAATGCTATAGTAAACACTAGATAGATCCCCTCCTCTAATTCTAAGTTTAGAATTCTATTTAGAGAAGAGTGAGTGCTTGTTAAAGGTTGTCTCCTAAACCTATGAAAATGAGAAGAGGGGTGTAAAAGGGTAGTTGGTCTTCGCCCATTGAAGGAAGACCGTTAGTGGATGCCAGTGGCCTCGATGGAAGAGAAATCAGGAGTGGATGTAGGTCACGACGACCGAACCACTATAAAATCGGTTTGCATTTCCTTTTGAGCAATTTACCTTTACTGCAAACTGCTTTACCTTCTTACTGCTTTCACTATGCTCGCCCCTCTAATTCTCCCCCCCCCCTCTTAGTGCCGACTCATTCCTAACAGTTTGTATCAAAGCCTAATTATTTCTCATTTGGTTTAATACCCAAGAGAAATGACACTTTTCGGCTTTCAAGATGGCTTTTCTATCGTTCATCCTCCTATATCTAATGGGACGAACTACACTTATTGGAAAACTCGTATGAGAGTTTTCTTGCTTTTCTTGAACCTTGATTTATGCAATATTATTAAAAATGGTTTTCAAATATCTTCTACTCCAATGAACGAATGGAATGATTTGGAGAAGAAAACTTTTTCTTTAAATGCTAGAGCTATGAATGCTCTATTTTGCGCCTTCGATAAAAATAAATTCAATCGGGTTTCTACTTACAAAACGGCTTTCGATATGTGGCATACTCTTGAAATCACACACGAAGGCACAAGTAGGGTTAAAGATTCTAAAGTTAATGTTTTGATGTGTGATTTTGAATTTTTCGTATAAAACTAAGTGAAACTATTGGAGACATGTACACCCGTTTTACGGATGTCGTCAATGGTTTAAAAGCACTTGGTAAAAGTTGGGATTCAAAAGTAATTGCAATACAAGAGACTCACAACAGATTCTTATCAAATTAAAGAACTTATCGGGTCTTTGATGACCTATAAAATGACACATGATGAACTTGATGAACATAAGAACTACCTTCTAAAAAAAAGGAAGGATTTTGCACTTAGAACAAAAGAAGACTAAAGCAAAAACTCAAGTGATAATGAACTTGAACTTTTCACAATAAAGCTTAAGAAGTTCTTAAAACAAGAATCAAAGAACAAAAATAAACTTAAAAAGAATGCAACTACTTGCTATGAATGCAAGAAGAAGGAAGCACTCTAGGATGAATCGAGCTCATCCGAAGACAAGGAGCAAACCAACAAAGGTAAGGTGGCAAATTACTCCTTAACGGCTTTCGACGATAAGGTAATCAAAATCCCCTTAGTTTACTTTGAAATTACTTGATGCTTTTCATGAGTTATTTTTAATTTAGTTTAGAAAAATTATATATATATATATATTTTTAATTGCATATTTAATGATGTAATAAAAATATTAAAAGTTTTGGAATCATGCTTATCTTTCTAGTGATTTTGAAAAATAAAAAATTGAGCATGACAATTGCACATTAACTCCTAGCACTAAGTATGACAAGTTAGATTTATTTAATCATTTTAAATGAAAATGATCATGTTGTAGATTTAATGATGCATAATGATTTGAAATCTTATATTTTGGAATTACGTGCTACACTTTTAATCTTATATCTTTCATGACATTACTTCTTTGTATTTATGATTTGTATATCTCATGATATGATTGAATCATTGATGTAAAGAAGGAAAATGCATTACTATAACATACAAAATGAATTTGATTAAAAATATTTTATGAAATTATGCCTGATGAAATAATGTAATGATGATTTGAAATCATGATTAATGAGTTTATATTTCAAAATTATGCATGATGAGTTGAAGTGATGTTGGATAAATATTTATTCAAATGCATGAATCGATAATCTTTTTGTCAAATGAATGATGATTTTTCTTATGAATTCTTGGAATTATAACTTGAGTCTTATTTTTGAATCAAGATTATTTCCTATCATGATTTCTATTTACAAAAGAAGAAATTTATCAAAAATGATATATGGACTTTTGACATTCATGACTTGATTCTTCATCTTTGTTATTTATCTTTGTCATGATTTGAAAAATTGATGTAAAGAAAAAAAAAATTACAATATTGTATTCTTCCCTTCTATTTGACAATGACAAAGGGGGAGTAAAATTTGCTAGCTTGCATGCTCTAAAAAGATGTAAAACTTGCTAAATTTGCTAGTTTACAAATTAGAAGGAGAAAAACTTACTAGGAAGTAAAATTGCTAGCTTATTCTAAAATGATGCATTGCTATCTTGCATTCTTTTTCAAAAACTTGCTAGCCTTCATACTTCAAAGAGAAGTAACACTTGCCAAATTGCTAGTTTGCATGTTATAAAATAATATAAAATTTTGCTAGCTTATGCTTTGTAAAGGAAGCAAAAAAATCACATTTCTCAAAAGAGAAGAAAGAACTTGCTATCTTGAACATCACCAAAAATTGCTAGCTTGGCTATCGTAAGAAGCAAAAATGCAAACTTGTAAAATTTACAATCTTGCATATCTTTAAAATTAATGATGATTTGGTGATTATGCATGTTGTAAATTGATGAAGAAAATTACTAGCTTGCATGATTATAAAACTTGAGGTTATGTTTATAATGCAATGATTTGAAACTTGCTAAATGAACTTTTCCTTTTTTTTATGATAAAGGGGGAGAAGTTATGATAATCATGCATGGAATGATGTATCAAAATTTTGATTATGCATGATTTTATGATGACGTGTTACAAATATTCATGATGAAAGATTGCTTTGACTCAAATTCAACTTGAATTCAAGGTTCTATCAATATGGTATATTGATAGGGGGAGTTAAGGTTAACTCTATCATCAATTGGTTGTCATCATCAAAAAGGGGGAGATTGTTGAATCTCAGATTTTGATAATGAAACTAATTGATCGTTTTATGATTTGATCTGTGTTTTGAGTGATGCAGGAAGCTTCGATTAAGGAGAGATAATTAAAGCAGGAAGAATCAAGTTGGGCTGGAGAAAAACATGTCAGAAGATCGGACGTCGAGCCGAAGGATCGATCGATGTATCGGTAGAAGGTTTCAGACCATGTGTTCAGGCATCGGGACAAGAAGAGCAAAAATTGCGTCAAGGAAATTAGAGTTGCAGAGGTCAACTGGCCGATTAGGCAATAGGCCACAAGAAAAATGATGTGCCGAAGAATTGGACTTAAGCGTCGATGAACCAAGGACATGCCGAACAAAGACATGCCGGACAACATTTGATTTAAGCTTTATAACAATTGTCTAGATCGAAGTAGGTTTTAAGTGTGTAGGATTAACTACAATAGTGATTAAGGCATAAAGCAAAATGAAGTCCTAGAGTTAAGAACAAGATTTCGTTGGGAGTTCGAGAGTTCGTCGGAAGTCCGGACGTTCATCGAAAGTCCGGTCGTTTGTCGGAAGTCCGGACGTTCGTCGAGAGTTTTGTCGGAATTGATTGAGAAGTCCAAGAGCTTGCCAAAGAAGCTTATCGTAACTTGCCAAGAAGATCATCATGAAGTCTAGGAGCTTGCCGGGAGTCCACTGGAATATTGCCGAGAGATCATCAGAAGTTCGTCGGAAGATCGCTAGAAGCTCACTAGAAGAAACCTAGACTTACGGACTTATTTAGCTTAGTGTATATCTTAAAATTTATAGTTAGCACATAATTAGATTGGAATTAGGCTAACTCAATTAGTGGTCAATTAGGCCCAAGTTTAGGCCGTGTTGGGCCAAGTGAAAGGCCCAAATAGTGACCCAATAGGTGGCACCGTCATGATACAATCTCCGAGACTATGTCAAGCGATGGTACCGCTAGTTTGGGTAGTGGTACCACCAGTCTAGGCGGTGGTACCACACAGACATAGTCTCTGAGAGATTGTCAAGCGGTGGTATTGCTAGATTAGGCGGTGGTACCGCCTAGTGTTAGTGTCAGTGTTAGTGCTGCAGGCGATGCTATCTTCCAACACAAGCAGGGTACCGCCAGTACTTGGAGGACCTAGGATGAGACATTTTTAGGCTCCAAGTTTAAATCCACTTGAGGCTTATAAATTTCCCTCTTATCCCTGGTTAACAAACACAAGCACAAAGAATTTAAAAGTGGGAAAATGCTGTAGTAAACACTTAAGAGTGTTGAATCTTAGATTTTGATGATGAAATCAATTGATAAATTGTTTGATCTAATCTATGCGTTGAGATAAGTATGCAGGATGAACTACGATAGTGGTAAGGCATATGATGAGCCAGAGTCGAAGATTCGGACGATGTACTTAAAGTGTGTCGGGAGCTCACCGAGAGTTCGTCGGAAGATCGCCGAGAATTCGTCGGAAGATCGTCAAGAGTTAGTCGGGAGTTCATTGAGGGTTCGTCGGGAGTTCGTCAGAAACCCACCGGAAGACCCATCGAGAAGTTCGTTGGAGGTTCGCCGAGAGAAAAATTGACATATCGAACATAGATTATTTGCCTTAATCCTAGTTAGAACATTTGTTGAGTTAGGATTGGGAGGTAATCCCACTAACTCAGTTAGGGGCCAACTGGGCCCTTAATAGGGCTAAATTGGGTTGGTTGAACAACCCATGGTACTGCCCTGTCTATTAGGAACGAGTCGGTACTAAGAGACGCGGGGGGGGGGGGGGGGGGGGGGGGGTGAATTAGTGCAGCGGATAAAAACAACGATTTTGAAAAACTCTAAAAAACTTCATACGATAAAAAATCGTATTGGAAATGTACTTGACTTAAAAAGTGTATGGAAGTGTAATGAATAAGTAAGTAAAGCAGTTTGTAGTATGTAAATAGCAACAATAGAAATGCAAACAAAAGAAGAACACGCCAATTTTATAGTGGTTCGGTCATTCGTCCTACATCTACTCCCGATATCTCCTCCAATGAGGCCACCGGCTTCCACTATTGATCTTTCTTGAAGGGCAAAGATCAATCATCCCTTTACAAAACTTTCACAGGTGGCTCACTCTCCTTTTACAAACTTTCACACTTAGAAACGATGGAGGTGAACTCTCAACTTTTGCAAGCTATTTCACTATAGTTTTGGATCAGTTCTTATCACTTCTCTTGCTTTACCAGTTAAGAAGTAAGGGGTATATATAGCCCTCAATTAGTTTCAAAATTGGAGCCAAAAAAGGTCTCATCTTGGGTTTCCCGGGTCCTAATAGTACCACCGCCTACAACACTAAGACTAGGTGGTACCACCGCCTAGTCTAGCGGTACCACCGCTTAGAAGACTATGTCTAGGTGGTACCATCGCTTGATATAGTCTCGGAGACTGTGCCATGACGGTGCCACTAGTTGGGTCACTATTTGGGCTTTTCACTTGGCCTAACACAGTTCATACATGGGCCCAACTAGCCCCTAATAGGGTTAGCCCAATTTCAATCCCAATTATATGCTAACTACGAAATTTAAGACATTTACTAAGCTAAACAAGTTTGTAAGTCTAAGTTTCTTCCAGCGAGCTTCCGGCGATCTTCTAGCGAACTTCCGACGATCTCTCGGTAATGTTCTAGTGGACTCCCAACAAGCTCCTGGACTTCACGACGACCTTCTTGCTAACTACGAAATTTATGACATTTACTAAGCTAAACAAGGTTGTAAGTCTAAGTTTCTTCCAGTGAGCTTCCGGCGATCTTCTAGCGAACTTCCGACGATCTCTCGGTAATGTTCTAGTGGACTCCCAACAAGCTCCTGGACTTCACGACGACCTTCTTGGTGAGTTCTGATGAGCTTCTTTGGCAAGCTCCTGGACTTCTCGATCAATTCCGGTAGAACTTCTGACGAACGTCCGGACTTCCGACGAACTCTCAAACTCCCAACAAAATCGTATTCTTGACTCCGGGACTTCATTTTGCTTTATGCCTTGCTATAATAGTTAATCATTTACACTTAAAACCCACTTCGATCTAGATAATTATTACTAAGCTAATCAAATATTGTCTGGCATGTCATTGGTTCATCGATGCTTCGTCCGATTCTTCGACACATCGTCCTCTCTTGCGGTATTTTGCCCAATCGGCCAGTTGACCTCCGCAGCTCTAATTTCCTTAGCGCAATATCCATTCTTCTTAGTCTGATGCCCGAACTCATGGCCCGAAGCCTTCTATCAATATGTCGATCGATCTTTCGGCATGACGTCCAATCTTCTGACATGTTTTTCTTTGGCTCAACATGATTCTTCCTGCTTTAATTGTCTCTCCCTGATTGAAGCTTCCTACATCACTCAAAACACAGATCAAATCATAAACTCTATCAATTGGTTTCAGTATCAAAATTCGAGATTCAACAATCTTCCCCTTTTTTATGATGACAACCAATTGATGATGGAGTTAACCTTAACTCCCCCTATCAATATGCCATATTGATAGAACTCTTGGATTCAAAAATACAAGCAACATGTTATGATAAAATCATGCATAACATCATACTTCTCCCCTTTTGTCATCAACAAAAAGGAGAAGTTCAATTATCAAGTGTTTTAGACATACAAGTTCAAATCATTGCATAATCTCCAGTTTTATCATCATGCAAGTTTTATAACATACAACTAGCAAATTTGTTCATCACCTTACAACATGCATAATCACCAAATCATCATTAATTTTGAAGATGTGCAAGATTGCAAATTTTATAAGTTTGCATTTTTGCTTCTTAAGATAGGCAAGCTAGCAATCTTCCATGATGTTTAAGATAGCATTTTCTTCTCTTTTGAGAAGTACGATTTTTTTGCTTCTTTTGCAAAATGGAAGCTAACAAAATTTTACATCATTTCACAACATGGAAGCTATCAATTTGATAAGTGTTACTTCTCTTTGAAGTATAAAGGTTAACAAGTTTTTGAAAAAGAATGCAAGATAGCAAGCTAGCAAGATAGCAATGCATCATTTTAGAATATGCAAGCTAGCAAATTTTAAGTTTTTACAAGTTTGTAAATTTTGCTAGATGTGCAAGTTACTATGTTTGCTTTTCTTTATGATGTTCAAACTAGCAAGTTTTTCACATATGAAAGTTGGAAAAAAATTTACATCTTGAGCTAGCAATTTTTCTCCTCTTTTGTCATTGTCAAACAGAATGGAAGAATACATTGTTGTAATTCTTTTTCCCTTTACATCAATTTTCAAATCATGATAAAGTTAAAGTATCAATCTTTTTTCAATATGTTTGTGCATCATAATAATTTCAAATTAAAACATGCGCAATTTTAAAAACCTTACATTTCATTCTTACTTCATGCATGATACCAAAAATAAATCAATCATCACTACAACTCATCATGCACAATATTAAAATGTAAAATCATCAAATATGATACAAACATTTATTTTCAAAATATTCATCATTATTTTCAACTCATTTAATTTGTCAAATCAACAAAGTCACTTTCAAGAGATTCAAAATGAAATAAAGAGATTTATCGATCTTTCTAAATACAAGTGATTTTCTTTCTCCCTTTTGTCATTGTAAATAAGAAAGAAGAATTTTTAATAGTGTAATTTATTTCTTTCTTACATCAATGCTCTAAGCATCATATAAATACAAAGGTATTCATATAAAAGTCATGACATGAAGTATGAAAGATCAAGAAAGATTAATTCGTAAATAATTCATCTTGACAAATCTCCTTGAAATAACAAAAATAAATCTTAGGAGATTAAATAGTCAATGATCTTCAAAGGTAATTTCATGTTATAAATTCTGAGAAATCAAAAGAGAAACCATGATTCATTTGGATAAATCTCAATAAGAAGATACAAGAACACATAATAAGAGATCTTGATTCATAAACAATTTCAAGTTATAAATCACAAGAAATCAAGATCATGATTTCGATAAAACCCATTAATAATATACATGGATTCAAAATCATAATATACATGGATTCATTAATCTTTTATCGAAAAATATATAAGATAGAGATGTTTCATTTTAAGTTGTTGGTTTAATACAAGTATGCCTTTATCTTTTTATGCCAAATAAAAACATGCATCAATGTTTAGGATCAAAAAATAAATTTCGTCATAAAAACCATCCATCTTGTTTATAACCGAAAAAGCAACTTTCATTGCGACAAAGATCAATAAGCCATGAATCACAAAAATCATCATGCATAATTCCAAAATATAAACTTATTAAGCATGATCATTATGCATCATTACTTTGGGCATGATATCAAAACATTGTTCATGTTTTTTTAAGATACAACATGCACAATTTCACATTAAGCATGATATCAAAACTCTTAACATTTTCATTAAGACATCAAGCATGGTTTCATATAGCATTTTCAATCAAAATTGGAAATCATCAAGATACATATTATTTCTTCTTTAAAAAAAAACATACATAGGATTATCATCAGATTTAAATCTAACATTTTATTCCTTTATCATAAAACATGCAATTTTCATTATCATTTTTAAAATTACGAGTATGATCCCAATTTTTTAGCATTTTCATTACATTATTAAACACGCAATTTTTAAGAAAAATATTTTTTCTAAACTAAATTAAAAATAACTCATGAAAAGCATCATGTAATTTTGAAATAAACTAAGGGGGTTTTGTTTGAGTATGTTACCTCATTGTTGAGAGTCACCAAAGCGAAGTGTGTCGTTTCGTCTTCATCGGTTTGCTCCTTTTCTTCGGATGCACTCGTTTCATCCCAAGTCACTTTGAGTGCCCTCTTCTTCTTTGGCAACTTATTTTTAAGTTTATTTTTATTCTTTAATTCTTGTTTAATAAACTTTTTAAGTTTTGTAGTGAGAAGTTCAAGTTCATCATCACTTGAGCTTTCGCTCAAGTGGTCTTCATTTATTCTAAGTGTCAAATCCTTCCTATTCTTTGGAAGATTGTTCTCATATTCATTTTGTGCCACATTGGTCATTTCGTAGGTCATCAAAGACCCGATAAGTTCTTCGATCGAAAAAGTATTCAAATCCTTGGCCTCTTGAATGACCGTTACTTTAGAGTCCCAATTTTTAGAAAGAGATCGTAAAACTTTATTAACAAGTTCAAAATTCGAAAAAAATTTGCCAAGTACTTTTAAACTATTGACAACATCCATAAAACGAGTGTACGTGTCTCCAATAGTCTTGCTTGGCTTCATTTGAAAAAGTTTAAAATCATGCATCAAAAGATTTATCTTAGAATCTTTTACTCTATTAGTGCCTTCGTGTGTGATTTCAAAAGTGTGCCAAATATCGAAAGCTGTTTCGCACATAGAAATTCGATTAAATTCTTTTTTGTCTAAGGTAAAAAATAGAGCATTCATAGCTCTAGCATTAAAAGAAAAAGTTTTCTTCTCCAAATCATTCCATTCATTCATTAGAGTAGAAGACTTTTGAAAACCATTTTCGATAATATTCTATAAATCGAGATTCAACGAAAACAAGAAAACTCTCATTTGAGTTTTCCAATATGTGTAGTTTGTCCCATTGAATATCGGAGGACGAACGATAGAAAAGCCCTCTTGAAAGCCTAAAAGAGTAATTTCTCTTGGGTGTTAAACCAAATGAGAAACGAACGTGGCTCTGATACCAACTGTTAGGAATGAGTCAATACTAAAAGGGGGGGTGTGAATTAGTGCAGCGGATAAAAATAATAGTTTTGAAAAACTCTGAAAAACTTCATACGATGAAAAATCGTATCAGAAATGTACTTGACTTGAAAGCGTATGGAAAACAACGATTTTGAAAAACTCTGAAAAACTTCATATGATAAAAAATCGTATTGGAAATGTACTTGACTTAAAAGTGTATGGAAGCATAATGAATAAGTAAAGCAGTTTGCAGTATGTAAATAGCAACAATAGAAATGCAAACCAGAGAAGAACACGCCAATTTTATAGTGGTTCGGTCATCCGTCGTACATCTACTCCCGATATCTCCTCCAATGAGGCCACCGGCTTCCACTATTAATCTTTCTTGAAGGGCAAAGATCAATCACCCCTTTATAGAACTTTCACAAGTGGCTCACTCTCCTTTTACAAACTTTCACACTTAGAAACGATGGAGGTGAACTCTCAAATTTTGCAAACTATTTCACTATAGTTTCGGATCAGTTCTAATCACTTCTCTTGCTTTACCAGCTAAGAAGTAAGGGGTATTTATAGCCCTCAATTGGCTTTAAAATTGGAGCAAAAAAAGGTCTCATCCTAAGTTTCCCGAGTCCTAGCGGTACCATCGCCTGCAGCATCGACACTAGGCGGTACCACCGCCAGACATAGTCTCAGAGACTGTGCCACATATTGGGTCATCATTTGGGCCTTTCACTTGGCCCAACATAGTCCATACATGGGCCCAACTGGCCCCTAATTAGGTTGGCCCAATTCTAATCCTAATTATGTTCTAACTATGAAATTTAAGACATTTACTAAGCTAAACAAGTCCATAAGTCTAAGTTTCTTCCGGTGAGCTTCCGGTGATCTTCCAGCGATCTTCCGACGATCTCTCGGTAATATTCCAGTGAACTCCCGATAAGCTCTTGGACTTCACGATGATCTTCTTAGCGAGTTTCAATGAGCTTCTTTGGTAAGCTCCTAGACTTCTTGATCAATTCCGGTAGAACTTTTGATGAACGTCCGGACTTCCGACGAACTCTCGAACTCCTAACGAAATCGTGTTCTTCACTTCGAGACTTTATTTTGCTTTATGCCTTGCTATCGTAGTTAATCCTGCACACTTAAAACTAACTTCGATCTAGATAATTATTACTAAGCTAATCAAATGTTGTCAGGCAAGTCATTAGTTCATCGATGCTTCGTCCGATTCTTCGGCGCATCATCCTCTCTTGCGGCCTATTGCCCAATCAGCCAGTTGACCTTTGGAACTCTGATTTCCTTGGTGCATTATATGCTCTTCTTGGCCCGATGCCCGAACTCATGGCCTGAAACCTTCTGTCGATACGTCGACTGATCCTTCAACGTGACGTCCAATCTTTTGACATGTTTTTCTCTGGCCCAACATGATTCTTCCTACTTTAATTGTCTTTCCCTGATTGAAGCTTCCTGCGTCACTCAAAATGCAGATCAAATCATAAACTCTATCAATTGGTTTCATTATCAAAATCCAAGATTCAACATTGTCAAGAGGTGGTACCGCTAGAGCTCGGTCTCCGAGCTCTGACAAGTGGTGGTACCACCTAGATTGAGTGGTGATACCACCCAATGTCAGTCTGCAAGCGGTAATACCACCCAATAATGGTGGTGGTACTGTCAATACCCCAAAATCCGAGGATATGACACTTTTTGACACCAATTTAGAAGCCATTGGGGCCTATAAATACACACCCTTTTCTACATGAAAGGGCACGAAAGTGTGAATATAATCTTGTATTCTTAGGGTGTTAAAAGTGTTAAAAAAGTGCAAAGAGTCCTCCTCCCTTTCTAAGTATTAAGATCATTTAAGAGATGTGTGAGACTTGTAAGGGTTATCTCCTAAACCCGTGAAGTAGACGCTAGTGACCTCGATGAAGGAGGAATCGGAAGTGGATGTAGGTCACACCGACCAAGTCACTATAAATTCTGGTTTGTATTTTGATTTTTGCTATTTACTTTCTTTGCAATAACTTCACTCCCTCCTTACTCGGCTTTCACTATCCTTACAAACAAACACACTTTCAAGTTATCTTTTGAGATCATTTTTAATGTACAAAGAATTTTAAACCAATGTTTTAATCCGCTGCCCCAATCCCCCCCCCCCCCCCCCCCCTCTTAGTGCGGATTCGATTCTAACAATTGGTATCAGAACTCAGTTACTCTCAAATCCGCTTCACTAATTCCCCCCCCCCCCCCCCCCCCTCTTAGTGCCGACTCGATTCTAACAATTGGTATCAGAACTCAGTTACTCTCAATTTGGTTTAAAACCCAAGAGAGATGACTTTTGCCGATAATCAAGAGGGTCATTCTATCACTTGTCCTCCCATGTTCAATGGAACTGATTACACATATTGGAAAACTAGGATATTCATCTTCTTAATTTCTATAGATTTTGAGTTATGGAATATCATTGAAAATGAATTTCAAAAGTATTCTCTTCCAATAAGAGAATGGAATGAATTATAGAAGAAGACTTTCTATTTGAACGCCAAAGCTATGAATACTTTGTTTTGTGCTTTGAATAAAAATGAATTCAATCGAGTTTCTATTTGCAAAATAGCATATAACATTTGGCATATACTTAAAATTATACACGAAGGCACAAGTAGGGTTAAGGAGTCAAAAATCAATTTTTTAGTTCGTAGTTATGAATTATTCCGCATGAAACCAAGTGAGACAATTGGAGACATGTACACCCGATTTACAGATGTTGTCAATGGTCTAAAAACCCTTAGTAAAAGTTTTTCTAATGTTGAACTTATTAACAAGATACTAAGATCCCCTCCAAAGAGTTGGAATCCTAAAATAACTGCTATTTAAGAAGCAAAGGATTTGAACAACTTTCCACTCGAAGAAATTATCGGATCCTTGATGACCTACGAAATGTCATGCAATGCATATGAGGAACATGAGAACAACCTTCCAAAGAACATGAAGGATTTGACATTTAGAACTCAAGAAGATCACTTGAAAGAAAACTCAAGTGACGATAATGATGATGACAACAACTTAGCACTTCTAATAAGAAAATTTTAAAAATTCATAAGAAGAAACAAAACTAAAAACAAAAATTAACTAAAAAAGGATCAAATCATTTGCTGTGAATGCAAGAAGCTGGGGCACTTCAAAAGTGAATGTCCCCAAATATAGAAGAAGCAACCTAAAAAGAAGAAGGCGCTTAAAGCAACTTGGGACGATTCAAGCGCATCCGAAGAAGAGGAGTCAACCAACAAAGAGCAAGTTGCTCACTACGCACTTAATGGCTATTGGAGATGCGGTAAGTAGTTCATTAGATGCAAATTTATCTTTTGATGAATTATTAAGTGCTTTTTATGATTTATTTGATGAATGTAAATTAGTCAATAAAAAATATAAACTATTAAAAAAGGAGCATGCTTCTCTTATTAGTGATTTTGATAGATTAAAAATCGAGCATGATGATAGTTTAGCTCCTTATACAAAATGTGATGAATTAGAAATGCTCAAAAAGGAGAATTTGCAACTACATGAAACCTTAGAAAAATTTGAAATAGGTAGCAAATCCTTAAACATGATTCTTGCAAGTAAGAATCATATTCATAGAAGAGATGGAATCAGCTTTGTGAGTAACACACATAAAAATCCGACCATCTTTGTTAAAGGCCCAACTTTACATGTTTCACCCCGAAACAAATTCAACTTTTGTTACAAATTTGGACATGTTACTTATAAATATCCATTTAAGAGATATAGTCCATACAAATTAATTTGGGTTCCTAAAGGAACCATAAAAAGCTCTATACAAAATAATAAATTGAGTAGATCAATTTTTGAGGCACCCAAAGTCAAATGGGTACCAAAAAATCATCCTTTTTTGTAGAAATGTTTACCATCACAACCTAGGAGCAAGAGATGGTACCTTGATAGTGGATGGTCAAGGCACATAACCAGAGATCCATCTCATTTCTCTAAGCTCACTAGCCTAGACGAAGGGTATATCACCTTCGGAGACAACAAGGGTAAAATCATTGGCAAAGGAACCATAGGTAACAAATCCAACTTTTTGATTAAAGATGTATTGTTAGTTGATGGCTTGAAGCATAATATTTTGAGCATTAGTTAATTATATGATAAAGATATATGATTAAATTTGAATCCAATGCTTGCATTATTGAACAACCACACGAAAACACCTCTATGATTGCCCTAAAACAAAATAATGTATACATTATTGACATTAATGATCTTTGTAATGAAATGTGTTTTTCGACTTTGAATGACGATGCTTAGCTTTGGCATAGGAGATTAGGTCATGCTAGCATAAAACAAATCTCTCAAATCTCATCCAAAAAACTTGTAAGAGGTATTCCTAACATTAGGTTTGTTAAAAACAATGTGTGTGATGCATGTTAACTAGGAAAACAAATAAAAGGTAGTTTAAAACCAAAGAATCAAATAAGCACCTCTAGACCATTACAATTGATCCACATGGATTTGTTTAGACCAATTGATACATTAAGCCAAGGAGGTAGCAAATACACCTTTGTCATTGTGGACGATTATAGTAGATACACTTAGACATACTTCTTAGCACACAAAAATGATTGCTTTAGGTATTTTTCTAAGTTCTATAAAGTTGTTCAAAATGAAAAAGACTTTATGATTTCATTAATTCAGAGTGATCACGGTGGTTAATTTCAAAACCATGATTTCCAAAATGTAAATCTAATGGGTACAACCATAATTTCTCTACTCCAAGAAATCCTCAACAAAATGGAGCAATAGAAAGGAAAACTAGAAATTTACAAGAAATGACAAGAACTATGTTGAATGAACATAGCCTACCCAAATATTTTTGGGCCGAAGCCGTTAATACAGCATACTATGTCATGAATAGGGTTCTAGTAAGACCATTACTTTCCAAAATTTCTTATGAATTATCGAACAACAAAAAACCCAATGTTTCATATTTTAAAGTTTTCAGTTGTAAATGTTTTATCTTGAATAAAAAACATGCTTTAGGAAAGTTTGATGCAAAATCCGATGAAGGGATTTTTCTTAGTTATTCTTCTATTTCTAAAGCTTTTCGCATCTTTAACAAGAGAACTTTGGTTATAGAAGAATCTATTCATGTTGTCTTTAATGAAGTTTCCGAACTTAAGAAAAATGAGTTTGATGATGATCTTAATTTTGATGTGTTGAATTTAAATGAACCTTCTCCTCCAACTAGCAACTTGGATGCATCTTCTTCCGAAATATCCTTACCCAAAGAATGGAAGTATGTAGATGCTCATCCTGAGGAGCTAATCATAGGAGACACATCAAAAGGGGTTCAAACTCATTCTTCTCTTAAGAATTTTTATGTCAATATCGCTTTTCTTTCTCAAATTGAACCTAAATGCATTGACAAAACCTTGAAAGATAATTCATGGGTTAACACAATGCAAGAAGAGTTGAACCAATTTGAGAGAAATTAGGTGAGGAAGCTTGTTCCGAGACCAAATGATTATTTAGTTATTTATATTAAATGGGTTTTCCACTTTTCTCTCCCAAATTGAACCTAAATGCATTGACGAGACCTTGAAAAATGATTCATGGGTTATCGCAATGCAAGAAGAGTTAAACCAATTTGAGAGAAATGAGGTATAGAAGCTTGTTCCAAGGCCAAATGACCATTTAGTTATTGGTACTAAATGGGTCTTTAGAAACAAGCAAGATGAATTTGGTATCGTGGTTAGAAATAAGACTAAATTAGTGGCCAAGGGTTTCAACCAAGAAGAAGGTATCGATTATGAAGAAACCTTCGCTCCTATGGCACGATTAGAAGCCATTAGGATGCTCCTTGGCTATGCTATTAGTAATAATTTTAAGTTATTTCAAATGGATGTTAAGAGTGCTTTTCTTAATGGCTTGATTTCTAAAGAAGTTTATGTTGAACAACCTCCCGTATTTGAGAATGATAACTTTCCTAATCATATGTTTAAATTGACTAAAGTTCTCTATGGATTGAAGCAAGCCCCAAGGGCTTGGTATAAGAGACTTAGCTCCTTTCTTATTCAAAATAATTTCTCTAAATGCAAGGTTGAAACCACATTATTTGTTAAAAAAATTAAAAATAATTTTCTTATTATTCAAATATATATTGATGATATTATCTTTGGTTCTACAAATGAATCTTTATGTGAATCGTTTGCCAAGAGTATGAGTCTAGAGTTTGAAATGAGTTTGATGGGGGAACTAACCTCCTTTTTATGCTTACAAATCACACAACTTGATGGTGGCTAGACTATGTGCTAGGTTTCAATCTAACCCTAAGCAATCTCACTTAAAAGCTGTTAAAAGAATTTTTAGATACCTAAAAAGAACTCCTAAACTAGGATTATGGTATCCAAAATCTAGAAACTTTGAATTACTTGGTTATGTTGATGCCGATTTTTTGGCTGCCAAATAGATAGAAAAAGCACATCTGGAACATGTCAACTTCTAGGACATGCACTTGTCTCTTGGTCTTCCAAGAAACAAAACTTAGTTATATTATCTACAACCGAAGCTGAGTGTATAGCAGTAGGAGTATACTGTGCTCAAGTTATATGGATGAAAAACACTTTAGAGGATTATGAAATTCACCTAAAAAATATACCTATAAAGTGTGATAACACTAGTGCAATATGCTTAACAAAAAATCCTATTCAACATTTTAGAACTAAACATATTGATATTAGGCATCACTTTATACGAGATCAGGTTAATAACCATGATATATCTCTAGAATTTATTGATACAAAACATCAATTAGCTGATATTTTTACAAAACCCTTGATTGAGGAACAATTTGATTTTATAAGAAGAGAATTAGGTATGCTAAATTTCTCTGATACATGATTTTCTTTTTTATTTTTTCTCCAGATTTTCTTAATTGAGTTCTATTTTTTGAGATCATTCACTATTATTTCTTCACTTGAGATAAGATTTGAATCATGGATTTATGGAATGAGCCATATGAATTTTTTCATATAAATTTTCTCCTCTTACGAAAGTAGAACTTCAAAAATCTTATATGATGTTTGTGTAAATAAGTGTGTGGACCACATAATGATAAAGATCACTGCCACAATGCAGCACATAATGTCGGCACCATACAAATTAGCACCACACCACAATGGAGCAAGTGATCACTGCTTGTAGGTGGTGGCACCACCCAGCTAGCGATAGCACCACTAATGCTCACTAGTTGTAGGCGGTGGCACCGCCCAACTAGTGGTGGCACCGCTCGCAACTTAGCCCTATAAAAACCCAAGTTAGGGCTGTTGAATCTCGGATTTTGGAGATAGCGATAAGGCGTAAAACAGATGATGGGCCAAAGTCGAAGATTTAGATGATATATCAGGAGCTCGCCAAGAGCTCGTCTGAAGATCACCGAGAGCTTGTTGGAAGATCGCCGAGAGTTCGTCACTAAAAGCTCATCAGGAAATCACCGAGAGTTCATCGAAAGATCGTCGAAAGTTTATTGGGAGTTCATCGGAAGCACACCGGAAGACTCGCCGAGAAGTTCGCCGGAGGATCGCCAAGGGAAATATCGATGTACCGGACTAATTGCTTGCCTTAATCGGAGTTAGAACCATAAATTGAGTTAGGATTGGGTGGTGATCCCACTAACTTAGTTAGGAGCCAATTGGGCCCTTCACAGGGATAAATTAGGCCGGATTGGACAGCCCATTCAGCATCTGAATTCATGGTTGGCGGTGGCACCTCCAGGGCCAACGGTGGCACCGCTTGGTGACCCAGTCTCCTAGGTGGTCTAAGCGGTGGTACCGTTGACAATTAATGCTGCCAGCGGTGGTACCTCAAGTGTCAGGCGATGGTACCGCCCAGAAATTGAAGTGGTACCACTAGTACCCCGGAAATCCGTGATGAGACACTTTTTTTCTTCATTTTTAAAGCCACTAGGGCCTATAAATACCCCACCCTTTTTTGCATGAAAGGATAACAAAGTTATCTATGTGAAAAATTCTAAGTGTTTGGGGTGTGAAAAGTGTTGTAAAAGTGAGAAGAGTTCTCCTCCTCTCTCTTAGCCTTGTAATCATCCAAGAAAGAGGAGTGAGACTTGTAAGGGTTATCTCCTAAACACAGCAAAAGGAGAAAGAGCTGTAAAAGGTGGTTGGTCTTCACCTATTGAAGGAAGGCCTTTAGTGGACGCCGGTGACCTCGACGGAGGAGGAATCCAAACTGGATGTAGGTCTCATTAACCGAACCACTCTAAATTTTGGTTTGCTTTTCCTTTTGTTCAATTTAGTTTACTGCAAACCTCCTTGAGCTTCTCCTTACATTCTTCCAAAACTTTTAAGTTCAGCATTTTTCCCTCGACGGAGGAGGAATCCAAACTGGATGTAGGTCTCATTAACCGAACCACTCTAAATTTTGGTTTGCTTTTCCTTTTGTTCAATTTAGTTTACTGCAAACCTCCTTGAGCTTCTCCTTACATTCTTCCAAAACTTTTAAGTTCAGCATTTTTCCGAAACGATTTGAATTGAGACGAACTTTATACGAAATCAAAGAATTTTTCGCTGTACTAATTCACCCCCCTCTTAGTGCCTCTCTTGATCCTAACAATTGGTATCAGAGTAAGGTTCACTCTTATTTGGTTTAAAACCCAAGAGAGATGGCATTTGTCGACAACCAAGAGGGTCATTCAATTACACGTCCGCCCATGTTTAATGGGACGGATTACATATATTGGAAGACTAGAATGAGGATCTTCCTAATTTTAATAGATTTTGAATTATGGAATATTGTAGAAAATAAGTTTCAAAAGTCTTCTCTTCTAATGAATGATTGCAATGAGTTGGAGAAGAAGACTTTCGCTTTAAACGCTATGGCTATGAATGCCTTGTTTTGTGCTTTAGATAAAAA